>LKNJ01005694.1:0-21804 GCA_002120245.1 Maccullochella peelii
AGAGTGCTGAAAGAAGAGAGGGGTCTGAGGGCAGACACTGATGTCACGTTACTGCTCTTGGACAGGTTGGTCTTTGTAAAATATTTGGAGAAGGCTGTGTAGCTATTACATTTACTCGGAACTGTGGAAATTAGATCGAGCTCCCGTGTAGGCATACTTCATAAGCATGCATCAACAGTCCCGGAGGAGGAGACAAAAGTTCCGCACTCCAGCTTTAACATTAGTGTTTAGTGGCAATACAAGTGGTTTTATGTCACTTGAATGTATTAACAGGTTAAATACAGGTGATGATTTAAGTGATGTCACTGAAGTTACTTGGGTTTTTAATGTTGCAGTGCATACTGTGTCGGATTCTGTTTAGTTTACACTACATTAGGTGTTCGCATATGTGCTCACACAATATAGTATTTCTCATTCTGTATTTTTAAAGGTTTCAAAAAGTCAAGTTCTTAGAAGTCTGTAAAACTGAATGTGCGGCCTTAAATAAATCTCTCTTTTTTTTTTAAGAAAACCTTTTTTTAAAGTTAAAATAATAGCTAAGCTTTTTGCACACTAATCCTGAGAAAAAGCTGTGTTGATAAAGCAACAGTTTCTTTACTCTTTACTCAAAAAGATAATGAATAAAAACAAACACTTTGATTACGTCCAACTTTTACCATCATCCTGTCTTAATACCAGAACATACCAAAGTCAAACCTCTCCCCACTCAACACAGACTTGACTTTCTGCTCAAAAAGTCAACATCACCTTCGCTCAACGGCAGCCTTGCTGCTCTGTGAGGAGACAAAGCCTTTGTGCTGGAGCCTCATCTGACTCACTGAGGATGATGAAACCATGAGCCATGGCAGCTACTGACACAACTATATTCAACTTATAACAAAAGGACACCTCCAGCATGTGAACAGGGGAAATCGTGTCTGACATCATGACACAACACAAAATCATGTACAATGATGATGATGATAATAACATGTCTTTTTCCATTCAGACAAGTGCTTCACAGCTCACATTTTCATGACAATTTCATTTGAAATTTTGCTAAATAAGCCCATGTAGTTGTATTCATTTTATTTCCTTTGTCTTTGTTTCTTTGGTTAAATCAAACCATGTCTCTGACAGTCAACAGGCAAGAGTCAGTTGATTGACGTTTCCAGTTGTTTGGCCGACACAAAATGTAACGGGGTAAACGATAGACTGCTGAGTGCCCTTTCTTTCTCCATCTTTCCACTGTTCACCCACAGAGCAATGAAAGACACACTGCTGAGTTAAAAATGCTCTATTTAACAGTCAAACTTGGAAATCATTTTGGATACATGATTTGAAGTTCAGTCTGGGACGAAAAAAACAGGCACTGTCCCTTTAAATGGAGAACCTGCTGAAGGAGTCCTTAGAATAAAGAATAAAAACAAGCACGTAGGTGAATAAAATGTAATGTACTCACCACTGCGGACACACACATGACAGGCATCGTCCTGATGCAGAAAATACAGATGAGGGTCGAGCAAACGTCCTTGTCCAAGTTGTGTGCTAGAGAAACACTTCTCATCTCTAGATGTTTGTCATCATCATCATCATCATCATCATCCACCTCAGGAGGAGGGAAGCTGAGCCGGGCTCTGGTGCAGCGACACTCTCAACTGCAGTGTTTTATAGTCCGTGTCTCCAGGTGGACCGGTTTCAGATAGTACGGGATCAGGGCTTGGTTCAGAAAGAACGCTGTGGTAATTCCCATAGCGATGATGGATGAGGGCCACACTGAGATCGCCGCCTCGCCCCGTCCAGGCTTGTCAGTGTGCAGTGCGGCTCTCCTTCAGCGCTGCAGAGCGCTCCAGACACTGCCGCGGTGACGTAAGACAGAGGGGCGGGAGTTAGCGACGCGTCTCAGCCAATCGCAGCCCCTGAAAAGCCACGCACGTGTGTTGAAGGCCGGCTGTAAAAAGAGAGCGGGGCGATGTCTTGCAGGTGAACCCAGGTTGAGGCCCAGAATGACACGTCCTTGGTGCGCTGTGAGACTATAGGATAACAGTTTTACTTTATATTCTCTACTTTTACATACAGTTCGTTCCACGTCTCACAGGCCCAGATCCCCTCCTTACTCCCAGACAGTTGCCTAGGCTACTCTCCATCTTCCCAAACCTCATACTAGGAGAGCTCTTTTTTCAGTAAGAGTTAAGGGTACCAATTTATGAAACTCTGTCATTTGGATAAAATGACATATTCGATTTCATGTTTAATAATTTATTTTTTTTTAACAGGTTTTTTCTTACAACATTTACAAATAGCCTACCTTTAATACTGTGAATATTCTTTATATTTTTAATACAGACAAGGGCATTATTAGCAACATTATTAGCATTATAAACAAACTATGTAGACTATTTCTTGCATCTAAAATAAGAAATGGTCTCGTCGTGTAACGTGGAACGTTTCTAAAGTTATAACATTTGAAATGTGATCAGCAGCATCAGAAAAGTTCAATAACTTAAAATGAGTTATTATCATCTGTATTAAGACCAGCCAATCAGTTTGAGAGTGATAGCAGCTTCTAATCCTGCCTTTTCAGTTGTTGGTTTTTTGGGATTTTTTTTACAATTTATTTAGTTTACCTTTATTTAGACAGGTAATCTCATTGAGACATGGGGTCTCATTCTCAAGAGAGACCCGGACAAATATTCCATCCAGTGTTTGGTGCAGTAGATTTCTAATTTGTTTCACAAAAGTGTGACTCCATTCCTTGAAAGGTTGCAACCAGAAGTGATAAATCACCTGTTCTGAAGAAAATGGGGTTGATGGGAGCAGTGAGTCTAAACCAGAACAGTAAAGCTACAGGCCTTAAAACCAAAGCACAAGTTGAAAGATGCTAAAGCGCTCCATAGACCTGTGGGGAGACTGCAGTGCCGTCTTCTACCAACAGTGAACATAGTATTTTTTTTTACCATGAAGACATGCTTCCCTAAACATTTTGACATTTCGACATTTTGGAAAATACACTAATTTCCTTTCCTGGCGACAGTTAGATGATAAGATTGATACCACTCTCATATTTGTCCATTAAATATGAAGCTACAGCCGGTTAAGTTAGCTTAGCATTAAGACTGGAAGCAAGGGGAAACTGCTAGCCCCGCTCTGTCCAAATGTACAGATATCCCCCAGGTTAGCTGTTTCCCCCTGCTTCCAGTATTTATGCTAAGCTAAGCTTACCATCTCCTTGTTCCAGCTTCATATTTAACAGACAGACAGATTTAACATGATATATGAGAGTTGTATTGATCTTCTCGGCTAACTCTCAACAAGAAGCAAAGGAGCATGTTTCCCAAAATGTCAAACTATTCCATTAACCACGTACTTTTAGTTGCTGAAACCTAACCAAACCCCAAACATACAGCTTGCAGAACAGAAAATGCTCATATAAGTAGTTTTTGGCACAGTTATATGAACCTATTTTGCCAAGTAGGTATGAGGACTTGTTTCTGCTGGACTAGTCTTTCATCATGGTATGTGACGGCCACTGTCCCATATGTGTCAATGGAGCAAATATGGTGGTTTGAGCCAGCCACTTAGTCATCTGTTCCGAGCAGTCAGCATGTCATCCACCCAGATACCGTCCTGCTGTCGAGCTATCTAGCCCGTCGGGTAGGCCATTAGTAAACAGTCTGCATACACACAAGCTGCCGTGCTCGGAGCCTCAGACATTACTGCAAATAGCAGCAGCCGATGAAAGACCGGAGCACCATCTGCCCTGCACATGGAGCGGAAGAGAGTGGACACAGAGCGGCAAGGGGGGGGAGAGATAAAGGGATGAAACGTGCTGCTTTGCTTTTGCTGGTGGGGGAAGAATAAGTGGGTCAATGACTCAAGTCGGATGACGGGAGAGGAAGGGAAAATCCACGCAAAGTCAAGAATGAAGGCAATATACTGTACAGTATACCTTGGGTATGACTGAGAAAAATGCAGAGGATACAATGCACATACTGTATGTCCTGCTCACTCATGCTGCAGAGCAGGGCTGACGTTCAGTGGGCCAAATAGCCTGAGTGGCTGCAGGGCCACACATATCCTCAGACTGCAGTTACTGGGTGAAGTTGCCTTATATAGAACTCAAGTAAAAACAGGCTATTATGGGGAAAAGAGGTTTGGTCTGTGTGTTTGAGAAAGTGTGTGTATATAGAAAAAGACAGCAACACACTGAGTGAGAAAGAAAGAGTGTGAGCTTTCATGCACGCACACACACACACACACACACACACACACGCTCAAATCCTCTAAGCATGCATGTGACCATCTATTATCAACACCCACAAACAGCAGCCCACCATACACACAAACATGCAACTTGACAAACATTTTAATCACTGCTGTTGTTAAAGGATAATTCCGGTTTATTACAACTTGGGTCTTATGTTATTATAGTTTCAGCAACATTGGTAAAAAGAAGTCAGACGACGCAAGGCACGACACATGAGCAGTCAGACGCCCATATAGGTTGTTAACTTATTTCGAAGAGAAAACGAAGGCTAACAGTAAAATAGTAACCCATAATGTAACCTACTTACTTACCGTACTTACTGTGGTTGTGCACGCATAGTTCCCTGTGCAATTAAGGAATATTGCCGACATTTCTTTCAGTTTTACTGACAAAAAAGGGGGGTTAGAATAATCTGGCAAAACTGTTGGTTTGTAATCTGACTGCTCCGTCCAACTTTGTTGTAGCAATGTTGCCGCATTCCCAGATCTTAGAGATTACTTTTGTAAGCACAATGTTATCATAAGTGAAAGGAATGATGAAGAAAGCTATGAAAACAAGTTGTAATAAACCAGACCTTTAAACTGAGCTTTCTACATATTATAATGCACAATGAAAGGCATCCCCCATTAGACATCACCAAAATTCTTTAAAGCGCCCCTCCACTTAAAAATGGGTTTTGCATATTGTAGCTTTACTTCAGTGCTCAAGCTTCACTGTGCAGAATCACGTATGTGCAGAGTTTCACGCTAGAAGGTTGTTTTCACGGTAAGTTTCTCTGTGCTCACTTTAAGACATGTAGGACATTGTGACATTGCAACAAGTTTGGAGCCATGGATGGATGATCTCATCCAACTCTTCAGCAATGGGTGTTCAAAGGTCTACGTGAGTAAACTTTGGTTCTCGAGGCAGAAAAGTAAATAGCTGAGCGATGCTTTCTGTTGTGATATATTAATCATCACAGCACACCTCTGTTGGGGGTCTGCTGTAATCACATAGTTCACTCAGTTCTGTTGTGAAAATGTGACTTCAATACCCCTTACAGGCTGCAGACACACGTCTCTGTGCCAGAAACCTGCTGGTGTATATGCATTAAGAAAGATTGATGCTCCCACTAGATGTCAAACATTTGTTAATCCCTCTTTAAATCTACCAGTCTGTATTAACAGTCACTATTTCTGTACACATCTATAGTTAGAAGTTTATTGATGCTGTAAGTCTTTTAGCCTGTGTTACTGACAGTTTATAACTTGTCTCACTCATTATATCTCTCTAAAAGTCTCTACATACATACACCATATAAGCCTAATTCACATATGTTAATATTTAAGATGCCCGTCACCTGCTTGCATTTGTGAATTGTGGTGGGACCCATTTGTGTGAAGCATTGCATTTCCATTTTATTCAAGTATCTATATTATGGCCAAATGTTCATTTTTTCTATACCTGAATTCAAAGCTGCCACCTGTGATGCATGTGAAGAAGGATCCTTTAGAGGTTTGGGTGTGAAGTAAATGCTTTGATGACTAAATGCAAGTGGAGTCTCAAGTGGAGTCTCCTGGTAACAGACCAAACTCTGACCCAAGTGTCCAACACAGGAGGCCTTAAGGTGTCTGAAGGGAGACATTTCTGCTTATACTAACATACACAAGTGTTAGATTCCAGAGTTTAACCAACTGCACCATTGTGTTCAGAAGGATTAATAGTTGAAAGTTTACAATTGAAACAAAATGTACATTATGACTTTACGTCTGCCAAGTGGTTAATTACATAGAAAAACACAGTTTTTACACAACTAAACACAGTGAGCAGCGGGTGGCACAGGTTCAAGGTACATTTATTAGTCATTCTGCAACACAGGGCTGCACAATGAAATTAAAGTTGTAGCTCCCTTCACGCTACACACACAGAACACACTCTGCAAGATTGTTGATTTCCTGCCGATATGAATACTCATCATTATTTGTAATCCGGCCAACGATGGCAGTGTTGTCCATAAACTTCACAACAGAGTTCTCTCCATGTCGGGGATTGCTGTCGTTGGTGTACAGCGTGAACAGGAGGGGGCTGAGCACACAGCCCTGGGGGGCTCCGGTGTTGAGCGAAGAAGGTGTGACCACCAATCTGAACTGTCGGGGTGTGTATGTGAGAAAGTCCGATATCCAGTTGCAGAGTGTAGTACTCAAGCCCAGAGTGCTAAGTTTGTCAGTCAGTTTCATGGGGGAGATTGTGTTGAATGCTGAGCTGAAATCAACAAACAGCATTCTGATGTAGGTGTTGTTATATTCAAGGTGTGTGAAGACTGAGAGGAGTGCTGTGGAGATGGCATCCTCTGTGGATCTGTTGGTTCTGGATGCAAACTGGTGAGGGTCCAGGCTCTCTGGGATGTTGTTTTTGATGTGCTGGAGAACCAGTTTCTCAAAGCACTGCATAAGAATAGAGGTGAGCTCCACAGGGCGGTAGTCGCTTAGACTAGACACTGAAGACCTTTTTGGTACAGGGACGATGGTGGTTGTCTTAAAGCCAAGAAGTCCTCCCCTACGACCACATAGGTTGTTTGTTCCTAACCTCTAATGCGACCCACAGGAGCGTTTCCTAAATTAGCGCCCTATTGGTGGGAGGAGATATAACTCCACATTGTAAAGCAGTCGCAGTTTTACTTTTAGGCACCAAAACTACTTGGTTAGGTTCAGGAAGATCATGGTGCAGGTCAAAATAAGTATGTTAGTTAATTAGTAAGTTTAGTTATGTTTAAATAAGTAAAGGTTGACTTTTGGTTTCACACGAACAGCAGTCTCCTGGGTGAGTCCTGTGTTGTTTGACCCATCCATCCATCCTGACCTTCTCCCTACGCGGACTTTGTCGCTGTTTATACTACCTCACCAGACCTCCGCCTTTGCTCCCGTCATAGTTACTACGACCAACTCAGGTTGCCGTACATACAAACCTAAGTATGGGTCGTAATAAGCTGCTGCTTATACGGATGTATTTTTGGGGAGGACAGGCTCCTTAAAGCAGGTGGGAACAATCTCCTGTGTCAGTGATATGTTGAAAATGTCAGTAATGACATCAACTAGCTGGTTGGCACATGTTCTTAGTACACAACCAGGGATGTTATCAGGCCCAACAGCTTTACTCACATTCACTCTCAACAGCATGCTTTTCACACTGTTGATGTATATTCCACTAGGTTGATGTAGTTCTCCTGGGTGGCGGCATCTCTGTGTGCAACATGTGCCAGTCTGTGCACTCAAAACAGTCCTGTAGAGCTGCTGTAGTTCCATCTGTCCACATGTTAACTATGTAAGTAAGTAAAGCTTTATTTATATAGCACTTTTTAAAACACACAGTTACAAAGTGCTTCACACACACCAAAAATCAAAATGGAAAAAATAGATAAAGAACAAATAAATTACAATATAAAACACAACACATCAAGAGACAGACCATTCTAAAATGAACCAAAACACTAAAAAAGGGAAGGAGATTCATAAAAAGGCTTTCCTATAAAGATGGGTTTTTAGAAGCCACTTAAAACAGTCCAAAGATTCACCAAATCTGATAGTTTGGGGAAGATGATTCCGGAGGGTTGGGGCTAAGACAACAAACGCATGATCTGTCACAATCTGGACTTTTTGGGTGATTATTTGGACTTTTTATGTTATGATATGGACTCTGTCGTTTTCTGTTTTATTTTGAAGTTTGGTTTGTCTTGGTTCCTGTGTGTTCCTACCCTAGTGTTTTCCCCTTGTCTTGTTTCTTGATTGTCTTCACCTGTTCCCCATTACCCACCTGCTCCTGGTTTTCGCATTAGTCTGTCATTACTTATACCAGTCTCTGTCCTTTGGTCTTTGTTGGTGCATTGTTCTATGTTGCGTGTTATGTGATCTGTGATCTGTGATCTGTGATCTGTGTGACTTTAGTCCGGTGTGAACCCTTGCTAAAGTTTGGTTTTCGTGTTCTGGTTTTTGGATATTTTTGTGACTCTTGCCAATGTTACGTTTTTGTATTTCTGCTTGGGATATCATTGACACGTAAGCATTTAAAATAAACCTTTGGAACTGCTTTGAGCCTCCACCAGTGTCTGCATTTGGGTCCTCCCCCTACCATGTACCGTAACATGATCACCTTTTGTTTTGTAGTTTGGGGGGTGGAAAAAAGGCTGAGTTTTGAAGATCGGGTTGGTCGAGAAGTGGAATGAGGAATGAGGAGATCAGAAATGTACCTGGGGGCGAGGTCGTATAGTGCCGTTTATGTAATCAACAGGATCTTGTCGTTTATTCAGAATTTTACAGGAAGCCAGTGGAGGGATGCAAGAACAGGGGTAATGTGGGACCGATGGGTAGTTCTAGTTAATAGCCTGGCAGCTGCATTTTGAACCAAGTGTAAACGATTTAAAGCAGCTTGACTGAGGCACATGTAGAGGGAATTACAATAATCTAGACGGGAGAAAATTAAAGTGTGAATCCATAGTTCAGGATCTGTAGAACATAAGATAGATCTGACTATTGAGATATTTTTTTTATCTGAAGTAAACAGACTGGACAACTGAACATCAGGACATGATGGTCAAAAGTCAAATACTTGTCAAAGATTCTTAGTGGTAGATCTGATATTCGAGTGAAATGGACCAATAAATTGATCAGCTGCAGTGGCAAAGTTATCAGGTCCAATTAAAATACTTTCAGGGTTTAGATGGAGGAAATTAAGAGACATCCAATATTTGGTGGTGGTTAAGCAATCATGGTTTGGCAAAGAAGCAGGTCTGTGTATCATCAACATAACAGTGGTATGACACGTCTTGAAAGTGACAAATGACCCAGAGGAAGCATGTACAATTAGAAGAGGATGGGTCCAAGGATCGACCCCTGTGGGACTCCACACAGCAGGAGAGCTGAGGACTGATGACTGTTGATACAAACATTAAAATATCTATTAGGCAAATAAGAATGAAACCATTTGTGAGACCCTCTGAGCAGGCCTCTCCCTCCACGAGCCTGGTGGGCGGAGCCGGGTCGTTGGGGAGATGAAGCTGACCTGATCTGGCTGAAAGATATATAAGCCGATGGCAGTCAGCCAGTCTCTCTCTCCCTTGGCTTCCACCCTGTTGGGTTGTGTTGTATTTTGTTTGTCTCTGTCTTAATTTCCTTATAGTTATGGCAAATAAACTTATTTTTAGTTACCCTTGAACTCTTGCGTGTTCTCCCTGTCTTTGTCCAGCCCTGAGCTGGGTTGTGTCACAGTTTAAAGCTGTACCAGAAATGCCAACCCAGTTATGCAACCTATCAAGTAAAATGGCATGATCGATGGTATCAAAGGCAGCAGTCAAATAAAGCAGAATGTGAATGGAATATTCACCTCTCTGTCTGCATGTATAAGAATGTCATTGGTCACTCTTAGTAGTGCAGTATCAGTACTATGCTTGTGATGAGAGTCGAATTGAAATTTGTTAAAGATTTTATGGCCTTCAGCCAACTTCCGGAGTTGGTCTGTAACAATTTTTTTTTCAAGGATTTTGGATCAAAAGAGTAGCTTGGAGATTGGTCTATAATTCTCTAACTGGGCTAGGTCGAGAGAGGGTTTTTTAAGAAGTGGCTGAACACACAATTTTAAAATAGTCAGGTATGGACCCAGATGTGCCCCTTTTAATTAGCTGGGTATAGGTAGGAGAAACAGGGATATATGGTCTGATTGACCAAAATGAGGGGTGGGCTTTGAAGCGTCCAGAAATGTTTGCGTAAACATGGTCCAGGGTGTTGCTTCCCCTGGTGGGGTTGTGAACATGCTGGTGAAATTTAGGTAAAAGAGTTCTGAGGTCTGTTTTGATTAAAATCACCGTCGACAATAAAAATACCATCAGGTTGTTTTGTCATGGTGACCTCTGATGGTCTCTTCCCCTTCTTCCCCTTTTCCCTGCCTAAAGAGGTAGTTTGAAATGTTAAATGTCCACATGTGGGAAACACTTCATTTACTAGGTACAGGCTGCCACATGGATCACCTCTGAGAAGTGGAAGCCTTCCTAATTTGGTTAGGGATAGGTTCTGATTGCTAGCAGTAATGTCACTACCTGAAATGAATAAGCTAAAGAATGTATGCAATGTAGGGCCAAGCTAAATCACCATGCCCATTAAATGATTTTCATCTGACATGTTACATCTTTGTTATTTTTTGATGCAGCAAGGAGGTATTCAATTCAGTCATATAGTGCCAAATCATAACAAAATGATCTCACTTTTCACTCTTTATATTTACAGAGACCAAACAGTTCCCACCATGAGCAGCACTAGGCGACAGTGGCAAGGTAAAATTCCCTTTTAACAGGCAGAACCAGAACCAGGCTCTGGGTGGGTGAGAGAGAGAGAGAGAGAGAGAGAGAGAGAGAGAACATACAGTACAGTACAGTTCCACATAAAGATGTAATTGTAATGGTATTCATGTTAATATTAATAAAAATAATACCAATATAATAATAGTGATTCTAATAATAAGAAGTCATATTTTGATTTGACAAAAAACAAAAACAGTTTTTACAATACAGCTGTTTGGTGGTACCAATAAAAACATATTCATTTCCCTGAAATTCTGTAAAAGTATTGCATTCATTAGACTATATTTTTAGTGGTACCACCAATTACCTATAAATGTGTCAAAACAACTGAGAGAGACCAACAATACCAAGGCAAGTCTGACCTCTATTGGACAAACTTGGTGATTACAACTTAAATACGGCACCAAACTCTACTCATATATCAGGTTGTTTTTACAGCTGCAGTCACCGGTAGTTCCTGTTTAATTAAAAAAAAGAAAATGATGATGTTGATAATAGCCTACATACATATCCTGCATACATTTTGATGAGTTACCCCCTTTGATCTTTTTAATGATAAAAATACATTAAAGTCAGAGGTTATTGGGATTCAAATGTTTAAAGCAGTGTGTTTTACTTCAAAGGCTCCATGCTGACTGGTCACAAATACTGTTTTACTGTTTGAGGATGAATTTTCCATTGGATGTAAAACAGTTCTACTATTCGACTGACAACTGAGTCAACAGGATTGAGTATCGGCCTACACCGCCGTCAAGGTCATGGAGGTCTGGAGCTCGGTAACTTTTACCACAGGCTTCTCATTTTTTGGTTGTTTTTGTGAATGAAAGCGAATTTTGTAGCCTAAGTGACATCATTTTAAGTGCACCTGTGAATATCATGGGGCAGCTGTAATGACACGGGCAAATAAAAGTCTGTCTAGATCTCCCAGTAAAGATGCTCAGTGCACACCTGTATGGATGCTGTGAGTGCACAGGAAGGTTGGGAGAGTTAATATGACTGAGTAACGTCAGGCATTCATGTAATAAATGTGGTGTTTGTGTGGGCCTGCATAGTATACATAAATATATAGGATAACAGCATTTTTCCCCAGGAATTATATCTTATTATCAATTTTAAATAGCCTTGAGCACAAACACAATGTGACCTCTCTATTACTGTCACATCACAAATAAATAATCTGATACTCTGCTTATATTATTAGTGTGAAATTATTATTGAAGTCGGATCAACATTTTAAATCAATTTTAAAATATGTTCGAACTTAACACCTTTATTACAATTCACTGTGATATGTTTAGCTAGTATTTTGGCTTCATTATTGAATCACCTTCTCTACCCGAAGACTTAGACTTAAAAGTCACCATAATGAACTATAATTTCTTTTCATTGTGATTTTCTTACATAATGTAAAAGCTGCTTCACAATTATAAGAATGAAAACAAGCACATATATGAAGAAAAAACAGCAAAACAATCATTTAATAAATGCACATCCTGAAAAGTATGCATACTTATACACAGAAATATATAGTATACTGCAATAATACTTGTAAACACTTCACTTTAAATCCCCTTATTTAGCATTTATAAGCAGTATGCAAACCTTTAATGAATGGTTTATATAACACACTATTGGGCATATGTGTTTATTAATGTGCAATTTTTGACAACAATTATAACTTCTCCTAAGAATGCGTTTTTTTTTTATTAGAACTACTTTATTCTCATTCATTATCTGTTTATACAGGAGCCTCCACTTACTGCTGCCCACAGGAGGGATTGTAGTTGTGGACAAATACATTACACTAATATCTGCTTATAACCTCATTATAGTAGTGTGTTATAATCCATTTATTAAATGTATATTATGCTGTGCATACTACATAGGGACCTGGAAATCTAAATGCCTCCTATTATCCACTGAATGTTTAAATAGTAATACATCTTTGCTTTTTATTATCATCATCATTTAAAATGGTGTACCCATTTAAAATAGTCAGTATTACAAGTGAGCTTCAGTGTTCACTCGGGGGTTTTGTTTGCTGACCTCACTTTACAATTCTGTAAATAACAAATAATGTAGTTAAGAGCTCACATATACGCTGTTGAATACACTATATAATGCAAGCTGAAATATGAGCTGACATATCACTATGTCTGCTCATTTTTCAATCCAATTGGATTGTTTGCAGTTTCACATTTTACCCACACGGTGGCCCTAGGTTACACAGTGAACCCAACTTCCATTGAGCAACAGGTGTTTTTTGGAACATTGAGCCTCACAGTTATTGTAGATGATGCAATAAGACAAGAGCGAAGGCATTTATGGTCAATATGTAATGCTACAGCATAAATGTATATTTATTTACATTTACTGGTTTCATCCAGTTACTGTCCATTGTCATCAAACAAGTACCTGCACCTTGCATGTACATATGATTTGTCTTGTGACAGTTAAGTGCAAATTCTAAATTTACATTGTTAACGTAGCAGCTACCAACATCCGTGACTGCTCCTTACCACTGTTGTCCAGTGAACAGCTTCATTGGTGTAAGGTGCCCTTTCTCAAGTAGCTTTTTACACAGAAACAGTTACTGATGTATGGAAGCCTGCAGCTAATATTTCGAAAGACGTTTCCTGGAAAGAACTATGTAATTTGGTACTAATCATAAGGAAAACAGGAATTACTTGAAAGAACTGCTTATAATGGCTCAATAATTGATTATTTGTAGCTATTTGCAGTCAATTGAAATGAATTAATTGGAAGTGTACCAGTTGTACATTGTCTCTATTTTCCCTACAATTAATGGTGAACTACAGTTATTTTTAGGAAATTACAGACCCATAAAATAAAGCATTACCAGAGAACAGACTTTCCCGTCTAATAATATATAGTAAACATTATGTGGGTTTAATAGAGCTTTTGATATGAGGGCGTTCCTATTTTCTTTACAATTAGCACTAAACTACATCATTCTTAAAGGAAATTGCATGGCGTTGTAAAATAAAGCAGTCACTTTCATATGTGTAGAATTTTACGCTTGCCTGTGGACAAATTTCATATTTTTTCATGTTCAGCTGACATGCCGTGCTCATACTAAAGGACTTTCTGGATTAGTTTAGCTAATAATTGGAATTTATTAATTAGAAGAGTACCAATTGAACACTGTTTTCCCCAAATGTAGTGCCATATTTACAATCAATTTAGTTATTTCCAGCAAACCTCTAATCTGCTGGTGGACTCTACACTTTTCATTTTATCTTTAATTAGCTAAATGTATTATTAAATAAAGGGAATGAGCTTTTAGTGGTTTCAAAACGTTGGGAATAAATGCATAACTGTGAACAACAAACAAAACAGAAATCCCAGATGCAAATGTTGACGGTTGTGGTTCAGCCAGGCTTCCACTGCATGGACATTCATACTGGCCAACAATGAACCATGCTCTGTTTGTTTGTGGGACTTATGTGGTCAAACACAAATTTATGTTTATGCTGCCTTTTGAAAGGTTGTTGACATTTTGCTTAAATGGATCCTGTCAGGATGAATTTGCCCTCAACTACTTCCTTTTTTAACACTTCATTCTCTGGTGTTACAGAGATAAGCTGGGTAATTGACAGCAGGCACTGGGGCCTACTGCGCAGCAATGACTTCCTTTTTATGTAATACCACAGTAGAAAGGTAGAATCAGTAGAATCCAAGCTATTTTTGTCTATGCGATTTATAAATTTGAGGTGAAAATCTAAATCAAAAGGCAAATAAAGAAAATCAAAAATCCTAATACATTTAATTTTCTCTTGACTCTTGTTGGAGAAGCAAAGACTAAGTAGATCTTGACCACATAAGACTTATATGTACTTATGTACTTATATGTACTTACTATATGTACGTACCCTCCAAAGTCTCATTATAGCAGAATAATTGATGCCATGTTTAAAAGTCTTGTCTGAAATTTTTATGATTTGTCATGCACACATTTTCACACATCTCAGCTGTAGCCTATGATTGCTTTATGAACATGAAGCAATTCTTCACTTTACTTCCTTCCCTGTTTGGGGTGTGATGTGAATGTTTCAAATAGCTTGTTGTCACTCGGCAGATGGGAAAGATTCTATTGGGCCCTTTGATGATACTGCCAAAACTAATTACATCAAACTGAATTGAAATCAGACACACAGAAAGAGACGGAGAAAATGAGAGAGAGGGGTAAGAGTTCGGAGGGAAATTTGTAATTAAACAAGTGCACCCTTTTTCAGGGCCAACTGGCTACTGAAATAGCCCCTGACACTATTATGGAGCCAGAATATAGGGAGATTTTAACATTTTTAAAATGGATCTGACAGTTTGGTTTTTCAACACATGAGAAAAGATGAGGTGCTTTGTAGTGGTGACTGGCAGCTTTAATTCTCATCCTGACCAATAAACCACTACAGACACCAATCTACCGCTCAGACCTCATTACAACATATAAACCTGCATGCATTGTACTTTCTTTTGATTCTGGTTACAAATTGGTTATTGTGCTTTTATATTAGTATACTATACACTATTATCATAGTATTGTCTTCAAGGTCTATACGCTTCATAGTATTGTATTATTACTGTATAGTGTGTGTATATTACATAAACTACAACATTATATACTTAATTTATTATTATTATATATAGTACTTATTATTATATATAGTACTTATTCATACATATAGATATGTCCTCATACTATATATATAGTTCACACATCATACTATATAGTTCACACATCATGGCTGCCGGAGTTGCACTACTTCTTTTGTACAAATATTTTCACAATTCACTCACAAGGCATTATAATGTATTCAGTATATACTATATAGGTTTTTAATGTCTTTAATCTCTGATTTTTGTATTTATTTAATTCAGAGTTATTTCCCTGTTTTATTACCTCTCCGCTTGTTTCTGTGCTCTTGTAAAGTGAATTTCCCATCTGGGATCAAAAAAGTCTTCTCTTATCTTAAGATACATAGGACACGGACAGAACATTTTGCTTCTTGGTCCTTGGTTCTTTGGTTCCTTACTTTTGGAAAAGTTTCAATTAGAAGATTAGAGAGAAAAAAAGCTGTTCTAATGATTAAAACAGCTTTGTTTTTTCTTTAACTGGGAATCATCAAAGCCAGTCTTAAAAACCACTAGTTCTCATTGTCTTACAGGTTATAACCCACCATCACCCAGGTTGGTTTAACACAGCATCTGTTTTAACATACAGTCTGCACTTTACATTTAAGCAATTGTCATAGTGTCAAGTCATTGACTCATCATTAATGGTGCCTTAAAACACATTTTTGTAGACTCGCCTTCTTGTCAGATCACAAATCATGTTTAAAATTCTCTTCAAACAACACAAACCATGGCACTCTCATATGAACAGAAGCGGTCTAGTCAATCATGCACTATCATCCAAGATAAAGACTTACAGATAAAGCCATTATCAGTTGACATGAGTGGTAATAGTATTTGTACCGTACTTTTTATGACGGGTAGAGTTGCTTCCCATAACATTACTGAAACCCTAATGATTAGTCGTTCAGTGAAAGCCAATATCAAAATAGTTAGAAGGAGCTGGAGTGAATTAACTTGTATAGCTTGTATAGCTCTCCATATCCATATTATTGTATAGTGTGTTTTGTTTCCAATTTTATCTTGTTCCACTTATTTATATTTCTTTACATTGTTCAAAGTGAAATTCTCTATTTAACATTTGTATACTTGCTTTTTCTTATTATGCACCAATTCACCAAAGCAAATTCCTTGTATGTGAAAACCTACTTGGCAATAAACCCGATTCTGATTAAGTCTGTCTCTCTCTCTCTCACTCACACACACACACACACACACACACGCGTACAGTAGTTACTGTTACTTGCTGAGTGGGCCAATAATACAAGGGGGATCAACATTCCATTAAACATTCCTCTCGCGGGACTGTCCTGGCTGAAACATCGCGAAGTTTCCGGCTATTTTGTATTTTGGTGGCAGCAGGCAGCCAGCAGCCAGCAGCCAGCAGCAACCGTGGAGGCAAGTCCAAGAAAGGTGGAGACTCCTGGTTAACTTCCTGCACAATAATCTTGAAGCACCACCAAGAGAGAACTGGGGAGGCTACTGCTGCTGCTGCTGCTGCTGCTTGGGCAAGGGCGAATGGATATACGGCTGACTTTACTTCTTTTTCGTCAGTGAATCGACAAAAAACACTTTGTGGCTGATTATACTATAACTGTACTACCTGGCTAGTAGCTAGCTAGCAGTGAGGCTGCTGGATAAGAGATTCCCAACATTTGATAGCGAGGCGGTGCGAAGGACAGGAATGGGTGAGTTTTCCATGATGTGGCGCTTGTGTTGTGTTTATATGTTAAGTGCTCCTTCTTTTCGACTCGACATACAAAGCAAGTCGAACACACGTAAGGCGTTAAACCAAGTGTCACTGACATAAATCATGCTATCGGCTTTTTCCAGCAGGGAGTTAAAGTTAGCAAGCCAGTTAGCTGGCGGGTTAGCCTAGCCAGCTAGCTGTGTATTTAACAGGATAACACCACCTCCATCCTTTGATTTGGCTGCAATTCTAGCTAATGTTAACATGAGCTACCTCAAAGCTGATGTCAGCACGGCCTCTGCAAAACCGCTTACTGTGCCGAAACTACTGTAATAGCTTAAAATCCCAAGTTTATTCTCTTCTGGCTGTGCTCTGTAATCAAAAGTTAGGACTCTTTGCAGTTTGTATGTGTCGAAATAAATCCACAGACAGGAAACTCCAGACATTATGGTAGTTTCTTCTGATAGTAACCTCTCCTTTTGACATTTGCTGTAAGTCTGATGTACTTTCTAGGTGCATGTTATTTTGCACACTGTGTGTCGTGACATACATTCTTTCCATGGCACTGACAGCCTTACTGTAAGTTCCCACACCCAAATGCATGTAATGCTTGGCTTGACCCCATTCTTTAACCTCACAAAAAAAATTACACTAACCGGATTCTCAAGGCGATGGACTCAGTTCTCTTTAGGCTGACAAAATCATATATTCAGGGTATTTAACTGCCAAATTTAAAAACGGTGTAGTTACAACCAACCATAGTGAATTTCCTTGATGCTACATGTATGGGTTTTAAAAAAAGACACCAGGAGTGGATGGTGCTCCTTCTTACTTTGTCACAGAGAGTGGACGTTGTGATGCTCGTGCTGACTGAATGTAGAGGAAACACTTTGATCTTTGTGTGTATATTTCAAACCTTCTGTACTTTATCACGAAACCAGCCCACTTTATCTCGCTAGATGTGCAGTGTGTGGTTTGTCTGGTTGTGTGCAGTAGGACTTGTTCAAGATCTTTGCTATGTTGTAAAACAGGTTTTAAGCTCAGCCTTGTTTGTCCCTCAGAAGTGTAAGACTGCAGACTGTAGTTTTAACATTCTAAGTTAGAACTCCTTAAAGCAAAGCTGCTTTGCAAGAACTCTGTTGCTTTACACTTCGTATTAAATACTACAGTGATGCACCACAGTTAGGGCGTAGGGGACATGTGAAACTAACACTGTACTTGAATTACAAAGAGTAACAAAAACAGTGCAGAAGATAATCAGACAACAAGCTGGGGAGTTCTTAAAATTGTGAACCCAGGAAAAGTCTCTCTTGGACATTTCAAATATCTGACAATCACTCCATATGAGAATGCACCAAAAAAGGCTTCTTAGCTAGTGTTCATTTATAGGGCACTATGTTCAAGTGAGTTTGTAATGCATTGTACTCTTTGTTGGTGTGCCTTTTCTCAGGTGGCTCATTGCTGAGGACATCTCAGCTGTGTTTGAACATGTCTCAGCTATGTGTGTGTGTGAGAGCCCCTCACATTCTGTGTTTGCTTTCTCTGAACGTAGCTTAGGCTACATGCAGCCTACTACTGGTTGATGGAGTGAAACCCACAAACTGGAATTTTGTTTCGTAGCATTGAGTGGTTGGAAATACTGTTGCTTTGTTTGGTCTGCTCCCCTTGTCTGTGCCAGCAGCCATTCTTCAATCTTGTATTGTATTTTTTGGGGCATTTTTCCCTTTTATTTTGACAGCAGATAGTACAACACAAGGAAGGAAAATAGGGGAAGAGGTCAGAAATGACAACAAAGGTCCCCAGCTAGACATGAACTGGGGACATTGTGATCACATGGACAACTTCTTAAACCCCAGGACACCCGAGTTACTATTCTATTTCATCAGCCAACTTCATTGCAGGATTCTATTGAACCACCTAAACAAAGACTGGGCATGTGTGATTGAATATTAACCTCACTGGCCTCGACCAATATTTACCAGCATGTGGTTCGTGTTGATTTCCCACCCAGGTTTTAACTTAACTGATGAAGGTCAGTTTACCTAGCCTGGTTAGTCTGGTGCTTAAAAGTTCATTCATTTGTAATAACAGTAACCTAATTTGGTCCTATAAAGAAGTATTTATTATTAAACTTAATGTCATTTTGTGTGTATTCACGTGAGAGAGAAGACAATTAGATGTCGCTAACTTCTGAAACTGAACACTGATTTTTGAGGCATAATTATTATTTTATTATTATTATTATCGGCCTGTACACCTGTAGTGAGTTGAAAACAGCACACATTTTGATCACTGTCTTCAAATGTGAAATTGTGCTGCAGGATCTCAGGTGTTCTCTGTGATGATAAACTGAATCTTAAGTGTCACTACAGTTATACCATCCTCCTGTGTCTTTCGATTGTGTAAAATATCAGAGTAGCTCATAATCATTCAACATTATGCATGCATTTGTCACATCTCATCTGAACCAAGACCTGCGGTAATGCAAAACCCTGTAGCCAGACATTTCACTGGATCCAGAATGAGTGGACAGTGTTAGCATCTCTACACCAGCCACTTTTGCCTTTTAAATTGAATTTAATGTGGACACTCCCAGTCTATATGTATGCCTGCAACTAATGATTATGTTCATTTTCGATAATTAATAATACATTTACAATCTTCAACAAATAAACATTACCTTAAAAACAGAAAACACTGTTTTATATTTTTTACTTACCAAGTGAAAATGATCGTATCGGGCTGATTCGGCTGTGGACTCAATGACGAGGTCAGAGGCTGCATTTGAACCGTGTTCTTATAATACATCAATGGTTTGAAGACCGAATGCATCACAGTGGCGCGACAAGGCATGTTCCTGACTCTGTGTTACAAGAGAAAAGGTCGGTGTTGCAAGGCGCAGCTCCCGAATGGAGTTTGAGGGTCTTTTTGTTTTTTTTTGTTTTTTTGTCCTGCGACTAAGCGACCTTATCTTCGACTAACGTTTTGATCGACTATTAGGGGGCAGCCCTAAAAGATATTCAATTTACTGTACTGTAAGACAAGAAAAAGCAGCAAATCCATAGATTTGAGAAGCTAGAACCATCAATTGTAAAGCATTTTTGATTGACAAATGACTTTAATGATTAATTGATAATCAAAATAGTTTCTGATTAACGACGATTGACTGATATATTAATCGACTCATTGTTGCAGCATTTTTATTTTCATTATAGTTTAATCTGCCAATTATTTTCTTCATTAATCGTTTGGTTTATAAAATGATGAAAAATGTCCATCACAATATCCGAAAGCCCATGGGGTTGGTAATCTTTTCACCAAAAGTCCAAAACCAGAAGAATCAATTTACTATCACATAAGATAAAGAAAAGCCTTCTTGCCTCTTAGTGGTGGAAAGGGAAGTGGTATAGTGTAAAAAAATGATGTCTGCGCTTTCTCTCTGTATATTATTAACCATATGATCTGGGATGAACTATGCGTTCCTTAGACACGTCCCTGCTTGTGGATCTAAGACTGAGCATTAAGGACTGTTTGCGGTTTGGACACCTTAATGGTGGAAAGGAATGTGAATTTTATTTTAGCCAGATTAATATGTTCCTTTTTAAAGCTCTTCTCAAGACACACTTTTCACACTTGTATATTGGCAGTTTTTAGACTTTTACACCAGCTTCCAATCCTGTGTTTTGAATTTTGGTGGAACTACTCTTTGGTGTACATTTGAATCACAGATTGTACTATAAAACAAGCAATAAATGTTAATATTACTTTGCTATAGATTATTTACCTACTCGTTTCTCGCAACATATCTGTCAGACTCCACTATTATGTGTATAATATGCAGCAGTACTTATGTCTCCTCTCAGACTTCCATGACATGTTTGGTCTTTGACATGTGACAGTCACAGCCATTGTTTGCACATGGCTGTAGGCCTTTTGTTTGCTCATAGTAGAATTCTCATTGGTTGGACGACTGCTGGTGTTACTTTCATAAGGAGAAAAGCGCTTCTTAATCCATTTTTTTGGGGGGGGGCGGGGGGGAAATATGCAGACCTGATGTAAAAAAACAAAAAACGGGGCTACTCCACTCGGGAAACAGCTAAACGTTGCCTGGAGGCTCGCACTGCCACTCACCACGAGAGTCGGCTTTTCTCCGCTCGTGCCCAGCCTCTCAACTGTCGAACCCAGCATGACACCAAAACTCAGCGTAAATTCTCTGAGCTGATTACTGTATCTAATCTATCTGATATAAACAGCTCAGTAACCGAAATGGTAGATTGTTTTCAATAGCAACCTGACTAATATGAATATAGTTGCACCAATCGGGGAAAAACAGAGAGAATTTGCTAAAATATCACCATGGATGACCGATTCTGTTCGAAAGAGATCTTGTCGTGCAATATTTTTTAACAACAAAATTACCTCCATAAGAGCAGCTATTGTCATAGATGATGACGTCAATCGGCCTAGCAAAATTACTGCAAACATGTTGAAATTCGACACTATTTCCGATCAGGAACTTTACAGGCTTGTGAATGAGAGTAAGTCTTCCATGTGCTGCTTTGACCCAGTCCCCACTACATTTTTTAAGAGTTGAGAACTGTTTGCATCACTATGTTAGAAAGATCATTGACGTGTCACTTGAAACTGGATGTTTTCCAGAATCCTTTAAAATTGCAACTATAAAACCTCTGTTGAAAAAACAGACTGTAGCACTGCCGGTGCTACGGGGCTCGCTTAGCGTGAGGACACACACACACAGACTCCGGATAGAGAGGGAGACACACTTTATTTAGCTTCACGCTCAGGTGAGTACAGTGCCGCCGACATCACTTCCTCGAACCTGCGTCGGCGCTTCTCCCTGGCGGCTCCAGCTCCGCGTTCTCTGTTCCT
>LKNJ01005695.1:0-23655 GCA_002120245.1 Maccullochella peelii
ACGTCCAGATAGTCTGTGTATGACACGTGTCTGTTACGTGTAAATATGTTGTATCCTTGCAACTGGAACTATGGAGAAACAAAGGATTCAGACAAATGTGTTTCTGTGATGCACAGTACATCAGTATGCTTTGTATATTTTTGCGGAACTTCTGTCCTGCTGTTTCATTGTCCAACTTAAGTCCAATCAGCTTCACTATCATTTGTCCATTTTGTTCGTTTGTCACTATGTTTGCAATCGTTGCAAATGTCCCATTAACGATCCCATCCTCCACATCCAGGTTGCTGATCGACATAACGCGTACTCCGTGTGCGGCTTGTACAGCCATGGCCAAAAGTTTTGAGAATGACACAAATATTAATTTTCACAAAGTCTGCTGCCTCAGTTTTTATGATGGCAATTTGCATATACTCCAGGATGTCATGAAGAGTGATCAGATGAATTGCAATTAATTGCAAAGTCTCTCTTTGCCATGAAAATGAACTTAATACCAATAAAAACATTTCCACTGCATTTCAGCCCTGCCACAAAAGGACTAGCTGACATCATGTCAGTGATACTCTTGTTAACACAGGTGAGAGTGTTGACGAGGACAAGGCTGGAGATCACTCTGTCATACTGATTAAGTTAGAGTAACAGACTGGAAGCTTTAAATTGGACTGCTGAGGACTGGGGTAAAGTCATTTTCTCTGATGAATCCCCTTTCCGATTGTTTGGGGCATCTGGACAAAAGCTTGTCCGGAGAAGAAAAGGTGAGCGCTACCATCAGTCCTGTGTCATGCCAACAGTAAAGCATCCTGAGACCATTCATGTGTGGGGTTGCTTCTCAGCCAAGGGAGTGGGCTCACTCACAATTTTGCCTAAGAACACAGCCATGAATAAAGAATGGTACCAAAACATCCTCTGAGAGCAACTTCTCCCAACCATCCAAGAACAGTTTGGTGATGAACAATGCCTTTTCCAGCATGATGNCGAAGACTTTTGGAGGATGGCCTGGTGTCAAGAAGGGCAGCAAAGAAGCCACTTCTCTCCAGGAAAACATCAGGGACAGACTGATATTCTGCAAAAGTTACAGGGATTGGACTGCTGAGAACTGGGGTAAAGTGATTTTCTCTGATGAATCCCCTTTCCGATTGTTTGGGGCATCTGGACAAAAGCTTGTTCGNGCACAGTGAGGCGAAGACTTTTGGAGGATGGCCTGGTGTCAAGAAGGGCAGCAAAGAAGCCACTTCTCTCCAGCAAAAACACCAGGGACAGACTGATATTCTGCAAAAGGTACAGGGATTGGACTGCTGAGGACTGGGGTAAAGTCATTTTCTCTGATGAATCCCCTCTCCGATTGTTTGGGGCATCTGGACAAAAGCTTGTCCGCAGAAGAAAAGGTGAGCGCTACCATCAGTCCTGTATCATGCCAACAGTAAAGCATCCTGAGACCGTTCATGTGTGGGGTTGCTTCTCAGCCAAGGGAGTGGGCTCACTCACAATTTTGCCTAACAACACAGCCATGAATAAAGAATAGTACCAAAACATCCTCCGGGAGCAACTTCTCCCAACCATCCAAGAACAGTTTCGTGACGAACAGTGCCTTTTCCAGCATGATGGAGCACCTTGCCATAAGGCAAAAGTGATAACTAAGTGGCTCGACATTTTGGGTCCATGGCCAGGAAACTCCCCAGACCTTAATCCCATTGAGAACTTGTGGGCAATCCTCAAGAGGTGGGTGGACAAACAAAAACCCACAAATTCTGACAAACTCCAAGCATTGATTATGCAAGAATGGGCTGCCATCAGTCAGTATGTGGCCCAGAAGTTGATTGACAGCATGCCAGGGCGAATTGCAGAGGTCTTGAAAAAGAAGGGTCAACACTGCAAATATTGACTCTTTGCATAAACTTAATGTAATTGTCAATAAAAGCCTTTGACACTTATGAAATACTTGTAATTATATTTCAGTATACCATAGTAAAATCTGACAAAAATGTCTAAAAACACTGAAGCAGCAAACTTTGTGAAAAACCAATACTTGTGTCATTCTCAAAACTTTTGGCAATGGCTGTATATTTTGTGCATCTTTGATTTGTCTTATTATTACTTCATCTCCTTTTCGTTTCCCATGAACATGCTTAATGCCATGTTCATTTAATAATTTAAAAAAATATATATAATAATGCCTATTATTATTATTATTAATTATGCCAAATATTATAATATTATAATCATTTTATGAGTAACATTTTGAGTAAAAGTAACCATTTTTCTGGCCAAAGTACATATTTAGTAATGTGGTCATTACATTATTTCTCTACTGAGCGTAGTGATCTTATAGAAACCTGCTTCCCCCTCAGTGTGAGCCTGGAGCTTCAGTACCAAGATCAGACCGGGAGCTGACTACGTAATGAGCTGCTGTTTTAGTGAATACCCAGTCGCAAACTTAATGAAAACCCCAGCGCACATTTGTGACGCCATTTTCTTAGTAAACCTAGCCCTAAGAGTCTACAGCCACACATTGAGCTAAATGCTGTAGGTTATGTTTACCATGGTCACCATCTTAGTTTAGTGTAAGACTGCTAATATTTGCTAATTAGCATTAAACACAAAGTACAGCTGAGGCAGATGGAAATGTCATTAGTCTGGACCTGATGATGGCGCTAGATGAAATGTCAGAGGGAAACATGAATGTTCATCTTTGGAGTGGAAACATAGAAACATGGAATGGAGAAGCACAGATGGAAGGTGGTACTATAGTGTAAAATGTGGAGACGCTGGGCTAAGCGCACCATTTAACTGTTTTTAAACTGAAGAATATTGTGGAGGAAATGGCAGATCCTGCAGTGAAACTTCAGGGGGCTGTAAAGTAAAAAGAAGAAATTAGTATTTCAGAAGACATGGAGCTCTTCGAGGTATTCACCGTTGTTGGCCAGAACACCTTTTAATTCCCCTCATAATTCACCTGATAATTTGACAGCACTCTGAACGTAGCCTCATCAACAAAGGCACTGAATCAATTCGAAGAAGAAAATGAATGGAGGAGGACAAGCAAGTAAGAGAAAGAGAAGGTGTGGGAGAAAGAGTGATTAATAAAAAGTGTGATTAAGTGTGTGAGATGTGATCTGAAAGTGAAATACAAACATCTGATGATAATTTTTGGTTTTGAGATAGTGACTTAGAAACTGAGAGCAAGAGATAGTAACAGCTGTGGGGGAGAGGTTCCTCGCTGCTACTATGACCTCCGCAAGGTTTTTAGCAAGGCCCGAGCTACCTCCTTGGCCCCCCATCGGGAGTATGACTGCGCCATCGACCTGGCGCCGGGAACCTTGTCGCCAAAGGGATGACTCTACTCCCTGTCGGGCCCGGAGCAGGCCGCGCTGGATACTTACATCACGGTGTCCCTCGAAGCTGGTATCATTCAGCCATCATCTTCCCCCGCCGGAGCGGGTTTCTTCTTTGTTGAGAAGAAAGACAAGATGCTCCGGCCATGCATAGATTACCAGGGCTTGAACAACATCACCATTAAGAATCGTTATCCCCTCCCCCTCATCTCATCGGCGTTTGAACAATTGCAAGGGGCGAGGATCTTCACCAAGCTTGACCTTCGCAACGCATACCACCTGGTCAGAATGAGGGAAGGGGATGAATGGAAGACGGCGTTCAACACCCCAAGTGGCCATTATGAATACTTAGTCATGCCGTTTGGGCTGACCAATGCCCCCGCCGTCTTCCAGGCCCCGGTAAACGATGTACTCCGGGACCTACTTCATTGTTTTGTCTTTGTTTACATAGACAATATCCTCATCTTCTCTCCCGACGAAGAGTCGCTCGAGGGGCACGTCCGGCAGGTGTTGCAGCACCTACTGGACAACCACCTCTTTGTCAAGGCCGAGAAATGTTTGTTTCATGTTCCCTCTGTGTCCTTTCTTGGTTTCATCATCTCTGCAGGGAAACTTCAGATGGACCCGGAGAAGGTCAGAGCGGTGGCTGAGTGGCACAACTGGTGGCCAGCCATGAGGGTCCAGGTGGCAGAGTACGTGGCGGCCTGTCCTGTCTGTGCCCGCAACAAGGCTTCTCGGTGACCGACAGCAGGCCTCCTCCACCCGCTTCCCGTGCCACGGCGACCCTGGTCAGACATCGCCCTGGACTTCGTGACGGGTCTACCTCCCTCCAAAGGTAATACCACCATCCTCACCGTATTTGACAGATTCTCGAAAATGGTCCACTTTGTTCCGTTGCCCAAATTACCCTCCGCCAAGGAGACGGCGGAGGCTGTTTTGTCCCATGTCTTTCGTCTCCACGGGCTCCCCAGAGATATCGTGTCTGACCGGGGACCGCAATTCGCAGGCCGGTCCTGGAAGGCCTTCTGCACCTTCCTCAGAGCCTCGGTGAGTCTCTCCTCTGGCTACCACCCGCAATCCAATGGACAGACAGAGCGGCTTAATCAGGAACTGGAGGCCGGTCTTCGCTGCCTTGTGTCCCGGAACCCTGCCTCCTGGAGTCGTCACCTCATCTGGGTGGAATATGCCCACATCGCACTGCCGTGCACGTCCACTGGGCTATCCCCGTTCCAGTGTGTGTACGAGTACCAAGCCCCTCTCTTCCTGGGAACCGAGGCAGAGGTCAGTGTACCGTCGGCCCTGGCCCTAGTCCGCCGGTGTCGGCGGGTATGGAGTCACGCCCGCCAGGCCTTACTCCGGGCCACTGCACGCTGCAAGCAACAGGCGGACTGGCACCGGACCCCAGCACCCACCTATCAAGAGGGGCAGCAGGTCTGGCTATCTACCCAGGATCTCCACCTTCGGGGGGAGAAACGTAAGCTGGCACCCTGCTTTGTGGGCCCTTTTCCTATTTTCAAAATTCTTAACCCTGTGGCTGTCCAGCTCAAACTTCCTAGGTCCATGAGAGTGCACCCCTCCTTCCATGTATTGCGGATCAAGCTGGTCCAGGAGAGTCCGCTGGTACCCCGTACCAAGCTGCCTCCGCCCCCCCGGTCGTCGATGGGAACCCAGTCTATACAGTCAAGCGCCTGTTAGAGTTTCGCCACCGAGGGTGAGGATGTCAATACCTGGTAGATTGGGAGGGGTACAGGCCGGAGGAGAGGTCCTGGGTCCCCTCCGGCGACATCCTGGATCCCGACCTCATCCGCGACTTCCATCGGGGGCACCCGGACCGCCCTGGGCCATCGGGGGCTGGCCATGAAGGGGGGGGGCACTGTCACATCCCGCTCCAGGGTCAAGAGAAGCTGCCTGTCCTAGTCTGTTAACTTTGTCTGCCATATGCTCTAATCTCTCTCTCTCTCTCTCTCTGGCCTTGACAGGTTCCCGCCTGTTGTTGGATCTCACCTGTTTCCCATTCATCATTATCACCTGCCAGCCGTGCATGATTAAGCATAAAACCCTGGGACTCACCTGTGTCCGTTGCCAGTTCGTCTTTGCACTCCTGTGCTTAACGTCCCAGCCTTTTACTTAGTCTTAGACTTCCTTGATTGACTCCTGTTTCTGACCTTGCCTGTTTTTGGATTTTGGATTCTGCTACTCCTTGTCGGATTTGTTAACGTTGTATACACCTGTCTTCGGTCTTCCTCCTCATAAGAATAAGTGAGTAAAAGACTGAAACTAAACTGCCTTGTCTCTGAGTCGTGCACTTGGGTCCTCTCCAAGGTTGCTAACCTTAGCCGTGATACTAGGAGGTTAATCTAGGCATTATCATTATAAACATTTTACACAAATTCACTTTACCTGTAATGAAACACTGGAATCAGAGGATTGTCTCATGGCAGAGAGTAAATAATATATGCAATGCTCTTGTGTCTAGCTTTGTGCGGTTGACCAATAGAACAGCTGCCTGGACTTTGCTGACCTCCAACATAGAATCATGGAGTCCAATATGGAAGGAAACAATTGTGGAAGTGGGAAATTAATTGTGTTAATGTTAGGTTGGGGAGGTAGACAGGGAGAGGACCCAGGTGCAGACAGAGAGGGGAGGCAGGCAGGAGGTTCAAAGGTTTTATTGTTATTCAGGGTAGGTTCCGGAGGGCAGGGGAACAGGCGGATAAAGTGGCAGGTTACCAGATGGGGAGACAGGCAGGGAATCAAGGCAGGTATAAACACAGATAGAAGGCAGGCACAAGCATAATGGACCGACAAGGACCACCTGAAAAGGACAGAAATAAATACGTAAGGGACCGACGAGGGGATCAGGGCCAGGTGTGGGATGAGGAGCAGGTGTAGACAATCAGACACACGAGGGCAGGGTCACAGGAAACAAGACTTCAAAATAAACAGAAAACAGACAAGATACAACAGACTGTAACAGTACCCCTCCTCAAGGGACGGCTCTCAATCTGAGCGGGTGGAGGGGGACCGATGGTGGGACACTGGGACAACAGGTTAGGGAACAGAAGGACAGGGGCGGTGCAGATCAGGTGGACGGGTGGCGCCGTGGGAGGAACCGGTCCGGGGGACGGGGCTCAGGAAGCCGGCGGCGGGGACGGGGCTCAGGAGGCGGTTGTTCAGGAGGCTGCAGCTGGACTGGGGCTGGGGCTGGAGAAGGCGGAGGCTGCAGCTGGACGGGTGCTGGGGCTGGAGAAGGCGGAGGCTGCAGCTGGACGGGTGCTGGGGCTGGCAGAGACTGGACCAGGCGCTGGCCGGGACGCCGACGGAGAACCGGAACTAGACGTCGACCGGGCTGCCATCTGGGCCGCCATCTAACCAAAAAATGTGAGCAGGGGGATGCCGGACTCCGGTTGCGACACGGCTGGTGTCGGCCGGGTCGCCGTCGGGGATCCTGGACCAGGTGTCGGCCGGGCCGCGGACGGGGATTCTGGGCCAGGTGTCGGCCGGGCCGCCGACTGGGGAACACGCTTGGATGCCGAGGAAGCTGGAGAGCTGGGTCCAGGTGGACCAGGCTGGGACTCCGGGGAAGCGAACACATCCGTGATCCACACCGGTATTAAATGCTCCAGCCCTGGCTGAGTGGCCAACCTCTTACGGCCCACAGACAGTCGCCTCTCTCTGGCTGTTATTAGGGGCCCTTCTCCAAAAAGTGTGGAGGGTAACGAGGTCTTAAATAAGGGAATCAAGGCAGGTAGGCAGACAGGGAATCAAGACAGGTACAAACACAGGTAGAAGGCAGGCACAAGCACATAAACACACAGGCACAAGGACCACCTGAAAAGGACAGATATAAATAGGTAAGGGACTGACGAGGGGATCAGGGCCAGGTGTGGGATGAGGAGCAGGTGTAGACAATCAGACACACGAGGGCATCTGTGTGTGATTTGTTTGCGATTTGTTTGTGCCAATGTTCCACCAGTTGTTCTCTGTCTCAACTGTCACCCTTTTTTACATGAACATCTATTGTGAACTAGGTGGGAGGCTGTGTGTTAGCACAAATGATGGCTCAATAATGACTGTAGAATTGAGTCAACACCTCGCTAACACAGTGTCAGCAAAAACACAAAATTATAAGCTTTGAAGAGATCGGACTGCAGGACTGTTGGTGGTGCATTGCACTTACAGTATATAATACATGTGTTTTGTTGCAAAGGCAGTTTTCCACATTCTTTCCTTACTTAAGATGTTCCCATGCACTATTTGTATTTGTTTGTGTGTTTACAGAAACACTTATATGTATAGACATTGTATGTTGTTTGTCATTGTGGCAGAGTTCTTACAAGCTGTTCATGCACTATCAGACAAGGATAAGAAGGAGTATTTCATATAAGATGAAAGAGGGATCACCTGTGGAGACATTAAGGAATAATAGTAACATCAGCAGATCAGAGCAGAATATTTGTACAATATGTTTATCTTTGTTGCCTTTGTTTCGTTGCATGTGTAAACAGTGTATTATGTGTTTAAGTACTTTATACTGAGAGCTACTGACAACAGGAGTCAAATTGCTTGCATCTGTCAACATACAAGACCAATAAAGTTGATTGTGATTCTGATTACCTGCTAAGCATGAAATATTGAGCACATGCATACTCCTTAAAGGACAAACCCCTTCTTTTTTGGACACGGCCCACTCATTCTTCGTCTTGTGTTCTCCCTCCCTCCATCAAAAGAAGCACACAGCATGCATCACAGGACAAACAGCATAGTTATTTATTGAAGAGAGAAAATGACTGTACATTTTCAAAACGGAGAAGACAGATAAATTAAGCTTTATTATTTTATTTTTTTGTAAAGAAATCACCAAACAAAATCCACAGTCATCAGTATCTTGGAAGTTCAAATTTGTACATAAAACATATTTACAAAATGTGTTGCTTTGCCCTTTTTTTTCTTTGTACATAAAATAAACTGTGTACCTTCTGTTTTTAGTACAAATACATTTCAAAAAGCTCCCAGTGCAAAAACTGTAAGGTCTAATGTGAGTTTGTAAAATTCCTTATTAATGGTTTTAGTAAAATTCTAGTGCACGCTGAACGGGAACAATGTGGAGGAGAAGTGAGCCATGCTTCCCAGCATGATCAGCTCTCAGCAAAGGATTTCAGGTTTCACTTCCTCTTCAAACACCTAAACTCTATGATCAAACGTTGTTTCTGTGATTTAGCTTATTTTGTTTTCAGGTATCCAAAAGCTACAGACTGTGTGTTGAACTGTAGACGTGTACAAGGGAAGAAACTGTGGAGAAGGTGGAGGCCCTCATACATACAGTATATCTTCTAACTGGACTCATTTCCACTGATTAAAACTCCAGTGAAATTCAACTCAAGGACACAAAAAACCCCTCCCACTTTGGGGGGGTTGTCTGGATCAGAGAGGGAGTGGATGATAAGTTTAAATTGGTATTTAAACTAAGCTCCGTCTTCACAGCAGGACTCTGGCTGCTGCCATATGGCAGTGCTGCTGTGATTTCCACTAAGAAAACATCCAAGACAAGAACCCTCCATGCCCTTACCTTGAAATATGGAACAGTGTTGAAAAAGATAAATGATGGAAGAACACCTTGTATCTTTTTAAGACAGTGAATAGATTTGGACTATGCGCTTGCTAACCTTTCTAAAGTTTCATACATCTTTGGTTGTTTAATTTACAAATAGCATCTGAAGGAATTAAAAAACATTTTTTTCATTATTTTTAGAAATCAAAAAGTGAATCAGAAACATACTCATAATAATACTTGTGGCACATCCTGATTTAGCACATAAAACACAACTAAAGTAATGCATTAATAATGTTGTAATCTAACCCAATCTCTTTTAATTTGGTAGTTCTTGAGTTTTTCCATTTCACAACATTTCATCTACTGCGCATACATGGAAGGCTAAACCTGTATTTCAGTCAAACTGAAATCACAATTAGCCATCTTTCTTGCACATCAAAGTGATTTTTACATTTATTTTTAATATTTGTCATCACTGAAAGGAAGTAAAAGAAATGCTCCTTTAGCCTCTCAACATAGACACTGTGTAAACTGCCTGCTGCTGCTAAATGTAGCTTAGCAGCTGAGGACAGACAGGGTTTTGTGCAGTGGTGACTACATGATTTAGCATGTAAACTGACCGATGGTGATATTTGCAGGTACATTTTTAAGTTGTTCAGTGTGCCACAGCTGACTAGCAAATGAGCTTCTAGCCTGCAAAATGGTGTTTGCCGTAGACCTTTCCCTGCTGGTGGATATTTGTTTGAAAGCTTGTTTAGCAATCCGAGGTGTGACGTGTGACTGTTTGCAGAAAAGGAAACATTAGCTAGAAAGCTACAGTAGGCTCTCTTCGTGGTATGTCTTTGTCAGCCAGTTACAGCTTTATGCTATCGTCTTTGTAGACAGATGGCATTCTGACTGGTTAATGCAAAGACAGGGGGTGCTATCATGACACCAAAATCTGATATATCTTTTTGCCATTTTTGATTTTTTCTTTTTTCAAAAGACAGCACAGAGCATCTTATTTACAGAGCAGATGTGTATGCTGCAGCAGAAAAAAAACAAAGAATCACACTGGCATAACTAATGTATATAAGCCATTTATCTCATTCTATCATTCTTTTTGCACTTTTATTGCTGTTCAAGAAACTGGTTTTGATGTGAATCTGCATAAATGCATCTCCAAAGGAACCTGCCTCGGTATTAGAGAGAGTGAGTGAGAGAGAAGGCTGCTGTGCTCTCACTTTAAGTAGAAATCTGCTCCTCTCTATAGCAAGGCAGGAAATGACACTATGGGCTGAAATATTAGTCTTAAGACTGCAGCCTCCTATGAATGGAAGAAAAATCAATGAGAATAGGAGGAAAAATCAATGTGGTGCGAATTCAAAGCTATTAGTTATTATTGTGGCTAGATGGGAGGGGATCAATACGAGCCTGAGGGCATACACCACATGTTGGTGTGTTATCAATACCAGCAGCTGGGCTGGAGAGGGGACGGGTACAGGAAAAAACACACAATATGTGGATTAAGGGGAAGGATTTTTGAAGAAGGGTATATGAGCAGCTTCTGTTAATAAACAGAAGCTACTCATATACATACAGAACAGGACTATGTGCAGTACAATGCAGAGCACAGAGGGATTTAAAGTAGATTTCAAGTACTCTGGTCAGAGAAATTACTTTTTAATTGTTTTCATCTTCTCTCATGATCCAATGCACTTCTGTCATCTAAAAACACTGCTGTAGAAATCCTGAGTTCAATTGACACTTCAGTTCCTTCAGGCTTGTTCTTCCAAAATAAAAGCATGGCAAGTCCGACTCTAGATTAAACCTGACTTTGGTATATACCGTGAATTCACAAATAATGGCTGGGTGTGAAAAAAGTGCAAAATATTTATAGAAAAATCAAATGACAATAATTATGACAAATAGTAAATATACTATACTGATATATAATGTGGATTCCCACAGCGTTATTCCATCAGTCAATAGTCATCCTCAGTGTTTCTCTGATTGATTCGACTTTGCTTCAAAAGAAAGGAGCTCCAGGCAAAAGGGAGGAGAAGGTACCCATTGGACTTCTGAAGGATTTGAATGTGAAACAGATGGAGGAAGATGAAGGGTGTCTACTAAAATTAGAACTAAAGGCCCATCTCTGCTTCTCTCTTCAACTGAGCTAAATCAAGTGTCCAGCCGCTATCTGACAATGTACAGTGTTACCAACTGTTAGTGACTCTGTTTCTGTCCGTAATGATTGGTATTGATTGATGTGAAAGTGACAAAGCCACCAAGTTAAGATTTGGTTTTACATGAGGCTGAGGGCTATCTTTATCTTTACAAAGTTAAATGTACGCTCAGTGATTGTCTCTCATTTGAAGACTTTCTACAAAGTAGGTGTGAACTCAACATCACAATGTTTTTCTAATGATCATCATTTATCACAAAGTGGCAAATGGATAAAACTATTAATAATATTAATAAATGAATCCAAATTGATTTACAACAATCATGGCGAGTTTGAACATCATGGGACTTGAGTAATCTGCTGATGAAAGATGGTTGAAAGCTCCAGCAGAGCTACTAAATGAGGTTAGATTGTTTTGTCAGCTGATGTTTCAAGCTGTTGAAGGTCAAGACTGAACTGTTGAGTGCTGCAGCTGGACTGGAGTGCTTTGAACATCAGTTTGACTGAGGGGAGCCCCACTGTTCTGCCTAAAAGAATCATTCTTTTTCACCACGCAATGTTGCTAATCAACAACATGATATGATCATATCATCTCAATATAAAACCAGTAAAAGTTGCTATTCAACAATATTGAATCCTGACAGAGTCCCACTACAACATAACTACTACGGGAAATGCTTTGATTTTACAGTTTTTTTTTACAGTCATTTCCAAATCATTTCCCAGGACTTTTCCTACAAAGAACTCTGATACTTATTACAGGGAAACAGATGCACAGTGTTCAATCGGTAATTCATTAATTTAAATTAAATGGACATGCAAAAATATGAAATATGTGTATCTACAGGCAGGCATACGTATGGAGCCCCCAAAGTCCTGACAGATGATATTCATTTGGAGATAATAACTTGTGTTCACAAGATAAAAACTAGTTTGCAATAATAAATTGATCTTTAGTCAGGTTTAAATGGAGCTTAGCTTTAAAGAATGTTCCTATTGTCCCTGTAATTAGTACCAAATGAAATGATTAGGAAGTGGCAGAGCATCAGAGAATGAAGCATCACTCTCTCATGTATATAAAGTGCATGTTAAAATCTTTGTATTCCTGATCTGACCTGACCGTTGCACTTATATGATTGTCCCACTGAATGATGATTAAAGATCATCACTGATTGTTCTACAGAGCTCATACTGAGCTGTTAGAGTCTGTTGTCCATACTGACTGGTACATTTTATGACCAATTACAATGAAATGATGATTTCCTACAGATTGGAGGTGTCTGACAACAGCGGTATTAAAAACATCTGTTTTGAGCATGCACTTCATTCCAAGGTCTTTCCATTCACCAGAAAGAGATGATATCAGAGATTTAAGGCACTAAAACCACATAGTCTTTGCTGATCCTTCCCACTCTTGTCTTGTGGCCTGACCACTCAGACCATGAGACAAGCCTGTGTCTGTAGATTCATCCATCTCTTTCTGGTGATTGACGTGATGATTGGGTCTGGAAGTCTGTGGCCTTGTTGTACACACTGACCACACATACACATACACATACATTCGTTCAGGGGTTACTAACCGTTACAAACACCATGTTGTGTGCCATCTGTTACTCCCGCCCCTGTCTTGTTTGTCAGCTTGACTGATAAAACTGGAGTTAAAGCAAACAGGGACACACAAATCCCACATACGATGAAAAGTCCCTCGAGTTGTTCAGCCTGGGACCCAGACTGTGTAACTGTCACACCAGCACCACAAGCACTCAAAGTTAGCATGAGCAATGAAAGAAAAAAAGTGGCAATTATTATTGGTTGATGTTAAAGCTCAGGTTTGCTACAGTTTTGCAAGTCTTGATAAGTTTTGACTTGAAGCATCATGTGACATGGTTCTTGTGAGGTTTGGCCTTTGAACACATGCAGGTAAATCAGACTGCCATCCTGGGAATCTGGCCGGCTCCTCATCCATGATGGTGCTTTCTGTCTGACAGGAAGCCAGGGAGAGTGTCCAGAAGCCAGACTGTCAGCAAAAACACGTGAGCATTTTATATCCAAATAGAGAATTAAGGAACACTCTGGATCCTGTTTGCTGCACTGGCCAGTTGTCTGGTTCCTCAGGAAGGTTAGAAGTTCACATGTGCATTGCCCAGGTCCTCAGCAGAAGAAGATGTCTCCATCATTCTGAGGATCCGACATCACTTTCCTTTCTAAAGAGACATTAAGACACAAGCAATAGTCCGGCACATTACCTTCTGTAAAATAGTGAAGGCAGCTTTAAAGGAGCTGGAAGTAGATGGATTCTGTTCCCTTTGGACAGAGCTTAGCTTAGCATAAAGACTGGAAACGGGGGAAACAGTTAGCCTGGCTACCTCCTGGCTATAGCTTCATGTTTACCGTACAGACATGAGAGTGGTATCCATTTGAACAGATAAGAGATTGTTAACGCAATTTCAACCACTTTTAAGGGAAGCTGTCACTATAACAATGTGTGTCACATAACAATTTAGATTCTTTATTTCTTCAGACAATCTGGCATTGTGCAGTCGATTAATAACCCTTCATTTTCCATGCCCATGTTGCCAACAAAGAGACTCCTTCCCTGATATACAGATAGATTCCAGGTGAAGTCACAGGAGAAACAGTTAATGTCAGGACAGACTTTGTTCATCCTACCTGTCTGTGTCTGCTCCCCTCCTTTCCCCTTCTTCTTCTTCTTGTCTTTCTTCTCTTTGGGTTTGGCCAGCTGGAGCAGTCTGGTAGGGAGCTGGGACTCCTTCTCTACTCCCTGAGGCTTAGAGGAGGAGGACGAGGAGAAAGGGTTAAAGTTTTTGCCCATCCTCTTGGATCCAATGCGGAGGAAAGGTTCTTTGGTTGGAGCAGAAGATGAGAGCTCCACCTGCAGTAAACCCAGAACAAGAGTTCTTGTAGTTGTTGTAGGACTCCTATTGCAGCCTACTGAACTGCAACACACACACTGGTTTGTTCTCCTTCTGTGAATCCTTTTCTAATGAGGACTTTATTTTTACCTCTTTTGGCTGTTCTTCTTTTGAATCCAGATCCAGAGACCCGGAGCTGTGGAACCTTATGGAGTCTTCAGAGGTGGTGGAGGGAGTCCGCTGGTACCTCTGAAGCTGCTCTGACTGTAAATAATGCATAGAGACATGAAGTCATAGTACATGAAGCTGCACAGATCTGTACCCAATGTTTCATATTTAACCCAGCAGTCACATCCTTGAGGGAGGAGCTAGTTGTGTTTCTATGTAATGTCATGGAGGATCAGAGATCTGGGTCCAGGACAGGAGTGATTATATGATGTGTGCCTCAGACACTGAACCACAGAGACATGAAGACCAGCAGTTCCTGAGGCACTGGAATCATTTAAAGAGCAGCCTCCAGTGGTTTGACTTCTCACCATGATGGTGTCAAAGGTGTGCCAGTGCACTGTGACGTCACCCAACCACACCCAGCTAACTGGAAACTTCCAACCAGAGATGGCAATGTAACGCTGCTAAGTTACTCAGAACACCTGTACCAGCAGCGAGCAGGTATGGAATAACTAAAATACTGTCTCACTGTCAGGATCATTGATATAATGTACTCCATTGATCAGCAATGTCTTAACTATGACTCATTTTGTCCTTCACAGACTGAAGAGTACCTCTGCTTACTGAGGTAAGCAAAGGTACTCAAATCATCATTTGCCCAGTGTTTTGCTGTCTTATTCATTTCTACAGCAAACAGTCTATGTCTACAAGTTACAACCTGACCAATCAATCTGGGAGTGTCACTGGTAGCATCATAAATACTTAAAGGGAAACTAAGGTCTATTAGAACTTGGGGCTGGGGCCATGGCTTCTATCAGTATTAATAATATTGTAGTCCACAACTTGATAGCTGAGAACAATGACATCACTAAAACTCAGAAACACAAGCAGTCAGACAATCAGTTTCTCCAGATGAGGACAAAGTGAGAGTGATGCACCTGCCATGTCACTAATAATCCCTCATTCAACAGGAAGACTACAGTAAGGTCAAAGTTGAAGTAGGAAGTAGGTCTGTAAACTGTGATGGATGTTTACAACAGACAGTTTTACTGTTCACCTTCATTTTCTCTTCCAAAGACGTTTGACTAACCTGGAGATGTGATTCATTTCAGAATGTGACAGTCATGCTGTGTAATTAGCAGCAGTTTGTATACAGAGTTCACTGTTTCTGGCTGATTAGACCAGTGTGGGTATACAAACACTGACTCCTTTTGGCTGTTATTGTGGCACAAGTTACAGCTTTAACTCTTTGGACTACATAGTGTTTGGTGAGTACAGTGTCAACCAGAGAGCAGCTCTTATCAGACAGAGGAACAGGAACCTGTGGGTGGACCAGAGGAGAGGAGCTGGACCTCTACTCTGACTACAGCTATGGATTAATATGGTCCCTCTTGTTTTGAGCCTAGACTCTCACCTTGTCTCTCTTCATGGCTTCCAGTCTCTCCGTGTCTCTCCTCAGAGCCTCCTTGTCTCTCTCCAGCCTCCTCTGGGCCTCCCTCAGCCTCTCCAGCTCTCTCTGGTACTCCTCTTTCTTCCTCTGCAGTGTCTCTCTCTCCTCCATCAGCTCTCGACGCCTCCTCCTGGTCTCCACCTCCTCCACCCTCAGCCTCTCCTCCCGCTCTGCCAGACATTTCTCCTTCAGCTCCCATACCTTCTCTCTCCTCCTCTTTTCTTCCTGGTGTGCAGCCTGCTGTTTCTGAAACAAACCACAAATAGATCTGACATTGACTGTAAGTCAGGGTTAGGTGTGGTACCGGATTAAAACGAATGTGAGGTACAGAGAATACTATAGAAAATAGAATGAACAAGGTTCTAAATGATGATTCATTATGTGAAGAGGAATCAGCAGTGAAAGTGAACCTGCAGGCTGGCCGCCTCCTGTCGTTGTCTCTCCAGACTCCTGTGTTTCTCCTGCTCGATGAGGGAGGAGGGGCGGGAGGAGGAAGAGGACGAGAGCGAGGAAGAGGACGAGTGTCTGGAGGAGTTGGCGGTGAGCCGGTCGTTCAGGACCTGCCGCTGGTCCTCGATGAATGAGTCCTGCTGAACCACCACAGCCTAGAAGCAGGACAAGGGGGTTTGGGACAAATTAGAATCAAAGTGAAGTGTAAACACAGCCTGTAAATGGGTTTTTTTCACTGACTGCAGAGGAACTGGAGGTGTGTTTCTGGTACCTGCAGTGAAATCAGCAGGTCGTGAAGATGTGTCACACTGTGCTGGACCTGCTGGAGAAACACAGCATTAAATTACATTGAGGTTTCAGTAATGACAGCTAGCTTGAACAACCATTTGACGTGGACAGGTTGTCAACCTAGATGAATATATTTTCATACTATGATATTATGGCCTGGCACACCTTATGGTAAAAAGATATTTGAGTCCCGAAGTCTCCAAACAATGATACCAGCAACTGTGTTCATCGCTACTTTCATTCTGACATGATATTGATGTGCAGCTTTTCAACCCATTTGTGGCAATGATTGCTGGGTAATTTATGTCAAACATCAGGCACAGTAGACCAAAGTCATAACACTTAACAGTAGCAGCGCTAAAAGTTGCAGCACAGTCATTTAAGATGATTCAGACAGTTACAGTAAAGGCAAACCAGCACTGAGGGTAGCCAATGGTTGACTGGAATTAAACAAAGGAATAATAGCACACTGTTTCGAAACATATCTTTCCTAACTGAGGATGTGTTTGTTTTTCTTTTGTAATTTCGGCAAACAAGCCATTAAATAATACCGTACTTGAACTACCACCTACTTTAGTGGGTGCTGGCATATATATTATGAAGAGCAGGGCTGGACTGGCCATCTGGCAGACCGGGCACTTTCCCGGTAGGCCGACGTGCCTTTTGGGCCGACACAACTGTCTTTGTTTTTTTGTTTTTGTTGGTCTGACCAGCCCATAAAACAGGTAGATCGCCTCATTGGTTTGTTTCTTAATTGACACTAGGCTAGCCCAAACACATCTTTAAACCCCTCCCCCTTTGGGCTCAGCGCCTTCACTAAACAGCACATGTGCATCTGCAAAAAAAAATTGGGCTACCAAAATGAATAAGACAAAACGCAAGAAATTGCAGGCCAAAAAAAGACAGGCCCTTCAGGTAGATGCTGCCAAATGTGCAAAACGTTATATACACAATAGGCTACTTTATATTGATATATATAATTTTCAGCATCTTACTGACATATTACTTGACATCATACTCATTACACAGCTTTAGTGTTTTTAGGGAGTAGTATGGTTGGTTGGTAAATGATCACAGGATGCTAAAAAGAGCATGCAAACTGTTTCTAGTAGTAGCAGCTAGCCAAAGAATTAACCAGCAATGTTTCTCTCACAGAAATATGAGCTAGTCCAGAACACAGGACCTTCTTTCTTTATTTACTTTGTTGCTCCTGGCCCAGACACATCTGACCAATAAGCGGAGTGAATGTTCTCACGTGGTTTGTAGTGATGCATTTTAGTTCGCTTAGATTTTTCTATGTGTGAAAAGAAACCAAACCGAGGGGAAAACGCTTGTTTACAAACTCATCAACTGATTCAGGCAAGAGCAAACAAGCTACAGGTGTGAAAACACCCTTAGAAACAGGCCTATGGGTTGGGCAGGGCTGAAACACGAAGCCCACATACTTACCTCATTGTTTCTCTTCAGCAACATCTGTAGGCTGGCAGTGGCTCCCTGAGGCACACACACACACACACACACACACACACACACACACACTCTTCATAAGAACATTTGCAGCACATTTAACTTCCACACAGCCATACTGTTCTATAAACAGTGACTGGAAGAGTCTGTATAGATCTTGAACAGCAGATGTGACTTTGCTTGGCTGAAGTTGAAGTGTGGAGAGCAGAGTGGAAAATGAGAACACATTGTTGTGTCATCTTTCACACACTTTGTCTGTGGTTTAACTCTAGCAGGTCCTAAGCTCACCATTAGTGGTGCTTGCTCATAATAACAATGTTAACATGCTGAGGTTTAGTAGACCTCTACCATCTTAGTTTAGCATGTTAGCATGCTAACATTAGCTAATTGAAGTCAGACCACAGTCATTTGGATTCATGCTCTGGGGAACGTGAATGTCTAACAAAACTTCTGCCAGTCCATCTGATGTAAAGGTAGATACTGAACATGTGGCCTGATGATGGCGCTAGATGAAAAGTCAGAGGATCACCAAAGTGAATGTCTGAACAAAATGTCATGTCAATCCATCCGATATTTGTTGAGATATTGAGAAACCCAAATCGAAGCTTCAAAATGTCCCTTTAGAACATCACATGTCAACATTGTAAAGTCTTCCAAAACTAGAACTTATGATTAGTTATTTATTTCAGCCATTTGACACAGGCTATAGAACTAAAAACTGATGTTGTGTCATTGATTTTAACAGTAATAAATCTGAGTTCCTTTGTTTGGTTTAACATGAATAATTTAGAGACATACTGACTGTGTGAATCTGTAGGAATTCCTTAATAAAATGATAAATAACAAAATAATATTATGTAAAAGGGACATTGTGAGTGTGTTCACAGGAACGCTCAAAGTTTCACAGTTCACCAGGTATTTCCCAGGTGTGAACTGCAGGGATTAACCACTGGCTCTGAAAGAGTTCTGCTTTGATCATCAGGTACACTCAGTGACACTGAGATGCATTCATAATTAATGCACTGTGGAGACACACCACACACACACACACACAAACACACACCTTCTTCAACACGCTGTCTGATTCAGTCCTGCGGAGGTCCAGTGATTCATCCCCTTCTTCCTTTTCTCCATCTGAGGACAGAGAAGATTTTTATTTTTTTAATTATTTTACCAGGAGTCCTAGTGAGATTAAGAATCTCTTTTTCAAGGGAGACCTGGTCAAGACAGTCAGCAGCATAAATAAAAACACATAGTTACAGACAGAAAACACAAAAGGAGATTAAATACAATAAACAAGCATTTCAAAAGAGACATTTCTAGGAGTCAGTTGCAGGCAAATTAAAAACATCAGTCTAAGTACTAATACTTTCAATTTGGATTTAAAAGCACTTAACGAGATTCATTCTTTATATTTCAAGTAATTCTGCAACGTATTCCATGCCGAGGGTACAAAACACACAAATGTCCCTTTTCCACTTTCTGTCCAGGCATTTGGGACAGAGAGCATAATGAAGTCTGGCACTTTTCTGTGTGATACAGATACATAGGTAGTGTGGGAGCAGACCAAGAATTGCCTTACATATAAAGAGCCCACAGGTGGCCAGAGCAGAGCAGGCCATCCTACCAAGAGGAGTGGGAGGACTGAAAGAGTTTAAAAGTGAGTCAAGTTGTGTCACAGCCAACATGTGGGATAAACAAGCAGTTGTGTTGTAAAGATAAAATCAGTTCTCAAAGGAAACTGAAACAAGGTCCACCAGTGGTGACTCCAAACCTGCTGTACATATAATGCTGACCACAGACCAACAGACACTTCAGTCTTTTGGTTTTCTAAATATGTGTTTCATAAGCTACATGGTTATCCTTGTGCATGAGTGCACATATCTTACTCTTGCTACTGTTCATCTGATGACTGTCGAAGCCTCCGAACGTCTCAGCTCTCCTGGGCAGACAGACCGGTCCCACACTGCCCCCTGTCAGGCCAGCTGGAACACTGCAGCCTGCTCCACCAACTCCACTGTTGACTAAAGCATGCAGGGTCTCCACTGGAGAGAGATGGAAAACATCATACACAATATCAGTGTTTCACCTCTGGGACTAACACAATCTGATAGAACCTCAGAGCCCTGCTCACCTTCCCTCAGGGCATCCTTTATGATTGGCTCCCCCTTTGTGACATCATCAGATGTGGCCCTGAATAACATCCGCTCCCTGACTGGTGGGTTTGTATCATCGGGGGCAAGATGACAGTCTCCCAGGTCTCTGAAGATACGGACCTTCTCCTCCAATAAACACATGATCTTCTCATCTTTCTTTCGTAGAAGCTCTGTAATAAATCATGTATAAAATCATGTATAAATGGCACTAATGCAGGGCCATTATTAAGACAATAGAATACTATAGGTGGGTGGTCACCTCGGATCTCCTTTGCTCTGTTCTCCTGCTGCCGCCTGTCCTCTTCTGTCTCACTGGGAACTCCCTCATCCTCGTCTTTCTCCCTGTCAACACACACAGTGTGATGTTCAAATATTATCCAACATGTTTTAGTCTCCATCTAAACGGATTGAAAAAAAAACACATTCAGAGAACTTTTCAGTTACTTCAGTGTATCATGTTAGCACAAAGTATCATCGTGGAAGAGTCCACTTTCCTTTGTTCCACACACACACACACACACACACACACACACACACACACACACACTTCAGTCCATGTTTTAGATTAACTAAACAGTTTTTATGAACAGGGTCTTATTTTTGCAGTGTTGGCCATCATTCCTGTTCTTTGACATTTCCCCCCATTTCCCCATTGATTAGAACTGATGCTGCAGAAACGATACAATCAAATCTGTGAATGTGATTGTAAATCTAATGTTGTAAAGCTAATAAACTAATCACATCATTTACTCTGGTAATGAATATTATCTGATGTCATGTTTGAATTTGTCTTTAAAGGCTCAATCAATTCTTTCTTTAGGATTAATATTTAATTCACTTGTGGGAAATAACTGTGAGGGCCCACAGGCAGAAAAAAAGTCACACAACAACATAAGACCCACCAACAGCTGGAAACATCTGACTTCCTGGTACACAACTCTGACACAAAACCTTTGAGCCCACACATAATGTGTATGTGTGTGTGTGTCCTCACATGCAGTGCATGGCATCCTGTATAATGGCCCTCCATGCGTTGCGCTCGTCCTTGCTGCTGGCCAACACCTCCACCATCTCTGGTTTCTCTATACCAGCTGTGATCAGAAAGAGACCTGCAGGAGCCAAGACCAGAATCAAATCAGGGTTTCACCTCAACTCAATCTTCATTTACTCAATTCACCCATTCATATCACTACAGTCACACACAGGTTTGTTTGTATCATACTGTCTGTAATGCTGCGTACAGAAAGAAAAGAAAATCACAAAACAAATACAAACACAGGAGAGACATGAAGAAGACTGACCTCGCTCCTCATTGGCCACTTCTCTGACAATCAGACTCTGTAAAGAGATGACTGTAGAGCGCTGGTCCTGAGGACAAACCAAATCAAACTCAGTCCTCACGAGAACATACAGGGATGGACTGAGTATGTACTGTATAATTATATGAAATAGAAAACAAACCCAGTTTTGCAATGTGCTACTTACCAATGAGGCAAAGACATATTTCTGGTCTTTCTCCTGAAGAAAGACCAACACGTCAGACAGGAGCATGGCGTGGACATCTGCATCACCAAGAAACAAAGATGATAGCAACATCCTGTGTATGATACATCATGTTCTCTGTGCAGAACTAAACAATGTCTAAAGATGAATGAAGAAACAATTGGAAAGAGCTTGAACCTTTCAGTCGTCCAGCAGAGTTTTTCAGTTGCAGCGCTCCGTCATGCAGCAGCTTCCTCCCTCTGATCAGGTCCTCTTTAGCAAACATCTGACCACTCTTCATCCTCATGATGGACTTACTATCAGTGCGACTGGAGATCACAGAAAACACACTCCATGTTTACATTTCAGTCACTTGCCTCTTATCCACGCTTCCATAAACACAGCATTGCATTGATCAGACCCAGTTTGGATTCAGTTTTGACTATTTCGGCGGGCTTTTCTTTTTTTTTAAATGAACTTTTTATTCGTAAAAATAAAAAAGGACCAGCTTAGTATTTCAGAGACATAAGGATATTGTTAGATAAAGGTTGTCACAGATTAACAATTCAACAACTCAATTCTTGACATTTCTGCCTTTCCACAAACCAGATGTGGTCCAGTTAGTCTCATCGTGGAATGTCCGACTCTTTTACAGTATGGTATATTTACTATGCATCGTATCAATAAAAACAATAACAACATTGGAAAGAGTAACAACATTAACCATTGTAAATCAAAATAAGGAAAAATAACATAACCTAACATGAGGATGCCTGTTCACTACTCCACAGTGTCAGTATTTCATTTCTTACTCTAGACAAAGTCCGATCTAATAGGAGAAACGTACTCTATCCAATCTTCCCAAATTCTAGTGAATTTGTGAGTCTCTATTCTCAAAGAATAAGTGATCTTCTCCATTACAAATATATTGTGTATTACATCAATCCAGACCTCCACAGTGGGTGCGGTGGGTTGTAACCAGTTCTTAGTTAATGTTTTTTTGCTCGTTACAGTTAGAATTCTGAATAAATGCTTATTTGGAATGTCAGAATCAATATGCCCCAGATACATCACCTCAAATATGGGTGGGATCTTGGTTTTAAAAATGATTTCCAAACACTTATGTATTTCATCCCAATATGTCGTAAGGGTGGGGCAATTCCAGAATACATGATGGTGGTTTGCATTGTCCTCCCCACATTGTCTCCAGCACCCTGCACCCCTGGCCTGTTGTTTACTCTGTACTGGAAAGATGAAAAAGCGGGTAATATTTTTCCAACAGAACTCTCTCCAGGTGTGGGAGTTTGTTGTCTTGCAGTGAAGTTGACATATACTATCCAACTCCTCTCTTGAGAGTCCCACATTACCCTCCTGCTCCCATTTTTGTTTTATGTACGAGTCTACCGGTTTTGCTTGCTGTATTCCACTATATAGTTTTGAAATAATCTTTTTGGAGGCCTTGGAATTGTAGAAAAATACATTTAGTACATTACTCTCCGTGGTCTTTAGGTGATCTTTTATGGTGTGATCAAAATAGTGTCGCATTTGGAGATATTGGTAGAAATCTTTGCTTTCCAGGTTGTGTTTCTCCTTAAGAGTCTGGAAACTTTGTAGTGTTCCATTTTGTACAAATGTTAAATAAGATGACAGGCCTCTAGACACCCAACTTTTGAACCTATTGTCTGTTTGGTTTGGGTTAAAATCCCTGTCATAGGCCACCTCAGTAGTCTTATTAAACCCTTTAACTTACACATTTTCACTACCTTATTCCAGGAATTGAGTGATGCAGTAATCCACGGGTTATCTACATCAGTCAATTTGCCTATTAATTTCAGTGGGCTTTTCAACTTCAGACAATAAAGTGAGAGTGAAGTATTTTTGTTGGGGGGATGTCAGACCCCCAGAACAGAAACCGGAGTATTTTAGTCAGTCCTGTATATTTTACTGTCATAGTCTGAACTGCCTGCCCTGATTAGCAGTATGTAGTTTGTAGACAGCCTGGCGCACCTGTAGACCTCCCTCAGCCTCTGTTTCTTCTCCTGCTCGTTGACTTTACTGTCCACAGCCATGATCAGCTCCTTCACACAGCGCAGTGCATCACAAACACAGCTGTGGTCTTCATCCGAGTCTGTAAGAGCACAGAGGCACCACATTAAACAGACTGTCATTAGCCCATACACTGTGTGATTCTGCCTTCAGTCCATTTATCATACGCTGCATTATTAAGGAGGTAGTTCAATTCAATTCAATTCAGTTTTATTTATATAGCGCCAT
>LKNJ01005696.1:11369-36261 GCA_002120245.1 Maccullochella peelii
TGAATTATCAATTACACTGGATTATAGTAGAAGAAGCAGTGCCAGTTTAGCCAACATTGCCATTCAGCATTCAGAAGTTGCAGAAACGAGGGGAAGGGTGAGGAAAAGTAGCACTTCTATTGCTTCACGTAGCTTTTCCCCCTTTCTAAGAAAACTCCAAAAAATCTCCCTTCTCTGTATTTCCATTTTAGTTAGGTTGACAAGAATGTAATTTGGAGACAAGACTTTGCTTGTAAAGCTTTATAACACATATAATGTGTTGTGCTGTGTACAAGGATGCAGTGGGAAAGTCTTATTGCTTTGACTGTAAATACAGTGTGTTGCACACAGAGCAGCAACTACCCCATCATCAACCAGTGGAGGTATAAGTAAGGAGATAAAAACAAACGCTCTGAGCAGATAAAGTGCTGACAGCCAGGATAGGCATCTATCTGAAACATGACACTCATTAATAACATGCTGAATAAAACACCAAAGTAAGTGGTAATCAGCCTGTACGTGTTAAGCCTGTATATTTAAGAGTTTAAATATCCTTGATTATATGGATCATATTGTTTTTTCTGCTGTAATATTATTTCCATGCAGGTTTCAGATTTAACTATAGAAAATGTAACACTATATCTGCCAGTTGTTTATTCAAAACATTAGTACAGGCATGCACGTAAGCAGTCAGTGTGCAAGCGTCACGCAGCATGACAATGTGAGGTTCAAATTGGAAACAGTGTTGGGAAAGTTACTTGAAAAATCAATTATCAATAATTGCTCATTTAAAATGTAACTAGATTACTTTTCTAATTATTCATCAGCTAAAGAATTTGTTACATTACTAATTACTTTTGTCAAAGGCACCTTAACTCCAAATCCTCCATAACCTAAACATCACTTCTTATGTACTTAACACGTGTGGAAATATACAAGACACTGTGGTTTAACAAGCAGCCTGCCAAACACGTATTGACCATAAACAGCTAGCTTAACGTTAGCCCTGCTGACTACACACAGCACTGCAGAAGTCCCATCCTCCAGTGAAACCGCGAGGGACTTTGAACTAAACCAACTGATTCTTGACTGTGGCTAATGTTAGCAAGCCAGCTAAGAAGACAAAACATAAGACAACTTTGGAGTTACCGGAATGCAAATTTCTTCTCTTTTGGCAGAGGCTAGCTCCTCACACATCTAGCCCGAGCGCAAGGCTAACACATCCCGGTCGAGTCTCTCCACTGAGTGCAGTGCAGACACAAAATTGATATCAACCATCCCATCCAACTCCTGGTTAGACAGTAAACAAACTCTGCCCAGAATGTCAAAGTACTGTACCGAGTACAATCAGTAATTAGATTACAGTTACTAATCCCACTAACACTGTTACAGTACTCTGAAAATCCCAGTAATCACATATTGCCCAATGCTGCTTAAGTGTTGCTTGACAGATTTGAATCATTGTCTTGTAGGAGGCAGCCTTTATTATCTAAAACACTCTATTTGGATGTAAAACTGAAAGTGAGTGCACTTGAAACGTACAGTAGGTGCTTCCTAACAGGTTAAGCTACAACAGGAAGTTGGTCTGTAAACTGTGATCACAGTTTGGGTAATAAGTTTGCCACTACTCCTCGTTTTCACTTCCAAATAAGTTTGTCTAACCTGAGGGTTGGTTTAAAACTGATCATCTGACTGCTTGTGTTTCTTACCCTGTCTGACTTCATGTTAATGATGTCACCGTGTTGTCAGATCCCAGCAATTAACTTGTTGAGTACTAAGTTATTATTACTGGTAGGAATGATTGCCAAAACTACAAAAATAAGACCCATGTTGTAAAATCTTGCATTATTATTTATGGGCAGTGTTGGTGAAGAAATTTGCCTTTCTGCATCCTCTACAATGGATTTATTTCAGTCTGTTTGATTGGCTGACTCCACAATTAGTGGTTACACAGCTTAGCATTCATCTGATAGACCTGCATTCAAACCTTACTGTTGGTAAGCTGTTTGGTACAAAGTGAAAATAGAGTGCTCTAATTGGCAACTTCACATGCTTTCAGCTGAGGTAAGAGGCGCGATCTTCAGAGCACAGTGTTCCTGCTCCCTACCTGTGGCTTCACGCCGTCCCTCACAGAGGTGGCACAGAGGAGACCATAAAGGAGATTGCTATTCATAGACGCTCTCAACCCCCTCACAGAATCAAAAGTCTTATCAACTGACCTATGAGATTATCTAGTTTGCCACTGATAAACTCTTTGGTTAAGGTCAGACTGGATTGCGCTCATTTGGGCGCCTGTCTGTTCTGTCCTGTCTCCAAAAGGTCACAAGGAGACAAGGCCTCCTCCCCAGCTATATTGCTTTTGTGTAGTTGACTTCCATCTCATCAGACTTTTATCACTTATTCAATCTACTTGACCTTTGGCTGAGTCTCCAAAACCATTTCTTTTAACAGATTTTGTATTGAGCCCCGTTGGATCCCTGAGGACAGCGCAAACCGTTTCTGAATGATTAGTGCCCTGCTTTGTTCTGCCTGAATGGGGCTTGTAAGAAAAGCTTTTTCAGCTGGAGATCAGTGGAGGGGAAAGACACTGACAATGCCACAGGAATAAATAACATTCTCACACCCCATAGTCATATCTCACCAGCTACTGACATTAAAAAAAAGAGTCTTTCAGGGTATGATTTATTACTGGAAGAGTGGAATGCAGATTGCTTGCAAGGTACTCCTATTTACTTCAATACGTTGAGAATTGCAAAGAAAGTGCTGGCAAGCTAGATTCTTTCCATGGGTGTCTTTCTTTACACATGAGTAAAACTAATGAGCACAAGCTGCACGAGATGTCAGATCTGTATTTCTCACAAAAAGCTAAAGTACAGAAATGTACATATAAAAGCAGCTACCATGTCTGAATACAAATAACACCATAGAGTGACAATGCTCTCCTTAATTCCACCCTTTGCTGTGGTCCATTATGTATCCAATCTGTAGTGATGGAGTAGAGTGGCCACTCCTCATGTCCATCTGGTCAAGTGTTGAATGTCTGAGGATTGAGATTGAAGTGGCAGCGAACACCCTGCTGTTAACACTAATAGTGCAGGAGTGGCAGAGGGAAAAGGATCCAAATGGTACGATTTCAATGCTTTACAAGTGTTTGTGCAATATTCATGTCAATACAGCACTTCAGCTGAGAGAGGGAGAGAATAGAATGATGAACTGTGGCTGTAATACATCCTTGTGGAGAAACAAGAGGTCACTTGCATTGTGCAGATGTCTAGCTCCAGGATTACAATAGCGAGATACTGGGCCTCATGCAAGAACATTTTTGTATTATAAAGGCATCAATATGCTTCAAAACGAAATACTTGTTTGATCATCAAACAGTGTCTGAACCCCCCTCTCTCCACAGCTTTCTGGTGTCAGAACTTGGAGGTTTGCCTCAGACCATGTTTGTAACTTTCCGAAACCAACAATCCAACAACCTCACCCACTTCACGCAGCAATTAGACAGGTTAAGAACTGTTATTTCATTGTTCAGACACTACTTTGGGCACTTGTTGTGTACAACCAAGCGCAACACCACAAATGCTTTTGACGAGAGCATGGCTGTAATTGTGTCTTGATGCAGTTTATCACGTCTCGCCCCTCCCTGTAATGACAGGCTTTTTACACCATCTTTGAGTGTGGCAAAACACTGTAGATTTTAGATGTGTTTAGATGACACTTGTACGACACTGGTTCGTTTGAAGCACACTGATGTTACATCCTGTTAATCCTAGTTCTGTTTTATTTTGAAGTCTTGTCTTTCCTGTCTTTTCAGTTCCTGCCCTCGTGTCAGTCCTTGATTATCCTCACCTGTTCCCTATTACACACCTGCCCCTGATTCCCTCGTCAGCCACTTCCCTATTTATGTCGGTTCCCTTGCTTTGTTGGTTCATTGTGTACTGCTTACCTTGTACTGGTTCTATGTGCTTGGGTTGGATATTTTCCTTGCGCTTCTGTCTCCTGAACTTCCCAGTTACCTGTTGCTTGTCTGTCTGCCTGTGTGTAAGCAACCAAATAAATTATTGAACTGCTAAAAAACGAGGTAAATGTTTATTATTAATATCACGTTTATTAAAGATGCATTTTTCCCCTTTAGCCGCTAAGGGGCAATGGAACCAGCACTCAACACAGGATCCGAAATATTACAACACATGTTGTTAAGGCTAACGTGTTAGCAAACATTAGCTTCTACAATGCTTAACAATGAACATCTGACAGACACAAGGCACAATTAGCATTAATTTGGCGTTGTGTTTGTGGTCACCTGACCAATCTAAATCCAATATTTTTGCTCTGTTTTGGTCTACACCAACTCCTGAGAAAAATATCTGGCTTTTTAGCTGCTAAATGCTCCACTATGTTCACCAGTTAGTCGCTAACTTTGTCTATTTTTTGGTGCTGGGTAGGTAGTGTGCAGAGGATTTATCAAAGCTTTTTCATTGAAAACAGCGGCCTGCTGTGGAAGAAAATAGGATTGATGAGAGTGGTGAGACTGAACCAAAACAGTTAAGCTATGGGCTGTCAAACCAAAACAATGAGCTAATATTCTTCATAAAGATGAGGGGACCTGCAGAGTTGGTGATAATTCTATGTTTGTAACTGAGCTATCCCTTTTAAAATTACTCATTGTAATTTGATCGATTGTTGTGCGTGTATATGAAAATATTGATAGGTGCAGCTTTAAGTCAAGAAGGTTGTTTTTGTTTTTTCTGGCGATTAGTGAAAGTAAGACTATTTGTACATAACTGGTACCACAGTTCTGAACCACTACTTCTTTTAGTTTCTGTTCTGTTTGCAGGCCCATTGTCTTTGGCTAGAAATCTAACACAAATATCAGACCTCCTCCTGTCTCACACTCTGCACATCTCTTCTGGCCAAGCTAGTCAAAGTGCTCTCTCATTAGTCAGCCAGCTGAGGTGTGCAATATCTTTAGCAGGAAGTGTGTGTGTGGACAGTGATCAGACTGGAGTGTCTGCCACTGCAACTGGTCCATTTGGCTCAGGCCTAAAGAGTTGATAAGGCATGCTGACTACACTTCTTCATATTCTGATGAAAATGCCAGAGGAATATTTTATATGCTCAAAAATTGCTGGCAGAGTGATTGCACACATGGGTGTTAATTAAATTTTTTAAGACTTTATAAGGCTAAATTGACAGTGTGGAAAGTGAAGCGTCCCATTGATTCTGGCACTCAGATACCTGGTATGTCTGTCATCAAGCTGTCAGAAAAACTAGAAATGAATCATATGCAGCCTCCTTTTTGCTCAATTTCTTAGTTGGGCAACTAGTTTTCGGTACAGGAACTACTACCGCATCCTTCCAGACCTTAGGGACCTGTTGTGCCTGAAGATACTTCTGAAAAATATGATGGAATACAGGACTAAGTTCCTTCGTGCATGATTTCACTAAACGACGACAAATATTGTCAGGTCCATGACTCTTATTTGCTTTTACTGACATGAACGCTCTTTTAACCTCCTTCAGTTCTACGCTAAAGTGGTGGTTATCTTTAAGTCTACTTCTCAGTTCGTGTATTTCATTACTAAGATCAAAAGCGCCTCCTCATTTACCCCGCTTCCTCTTATTACTCCTCATTGAACACCTAGTGTTCTGAGAATCTCTTAAGATATAGTCCGGTAGTCGTAACATGTTGTCTGTCCCCCGAGCTAGACCTGCAAAGTTCAGTTGCAGCAGCACATCTCTTGTGTACTGTATCCTCCTGGCCCGGTAGACAGCCCATTTACGTCGCCAGCAAGTAATGGTAGAGTAAAAACCACAAAGCGACCAGGCGAAATAATTCCATTTCAATAAAAAAGGTGCACTTGATCCACACTTAAAACAATACAAAACTAAAACACATAAAAACATCAAGAAACAAACATTAAAAATGTTAAAACATGGAGGACGCCAAACTTTTCAACTCTTGCATGCGCCCCTGAATTGCTTGTAATTAGAAAGTCTCATGTATCATTGAATTCTACATGGAAGGGTAATGTATAGTGGTTTCTCTGGACAACCCAGTGTCCCAATAAGCCGTGTCAGTTGCCATGTCATTAATGTTATCGATTCCACCTATGCTTTTCCTGCTTTGACAAATCAAAATGTCTGCTGTGAAAAGGGTCCAAACACTTGTGCTGTGTCTCAAATTGCGTACTTCCGTTAGTACACTTACATGCAATACACTGTGTACACTATGTACTTACTTGTGTAGTGCGTAAATGACGATCGCAATACGTAGCCAAGATGGCGACCATTGAGGGTGAGAAGTGTGCAGTGTCCCACACAGCTGACCGTACACCATCTGGGTACTCGTAGTGTACTGCATTTTTCCATACTTGTCAATGTGAACGCACTTATGCACTCAAAATAGTAAGTGTAAGTACGGAAGTACGCCAATTGAGACACAGCATTAGTTAGGGATTCACTGTCAGCATTGACTTTTCAGCCATTTGCTAACCACTTTGCCACACCACTAGTGTGGCTAACCAGACTGAAATAGTTGGATGAATTGCAATGAAACTTTGTACAGACATTCATGTGTCTCAAGACTCTGGTGATTTATATATTTAATTATTTGGATCCCCATTAGCTACTAACAAGGTAGCAACTACACTTCCTGGGGTCCACACATGTAAACACTACAATATAATGTTAAGCAGTTATGTATTTAAAATTCAAGGTAAAAAGGAACAAAAGAGAAAATAACAAACCAAAATAAGCAAGAAAATTACAAAACTGAAAAAAAACAATGGATCAGCAACAATAAAACTACTAATAACCATAGTACCCACACTATATCTAATTAGTCAGTGAAACATTTGATACAGCTTAAAAATGATAATAGTACCACTAAAATAAAAATGAAATAAAAATGACCAAGAAAGTTCCTCATTAATGATCATATAGTCAGACATTATGTAGCAGAACATGTTATATTTGGAGAGGGGCTGGTATTCTGTGCCATTGGGTATTTCTTGTAAATGTGTAATGTCTGATGGCAATCCATTCCATATTTTCATTCCTCTGTACATAACAGTACGTTGCCATGCATTCATTTTTGAGACAGGAAGTGAGTAACAACCTCTTGATGTGTGCCTAGTGGTAAAATTATGACTATTACTACTGTATGATAATTGATGGTACAGGACATTTGGGATTTTAGACAAAGAAATACTTCTTATAAAACAGAGAAGAGATGACCTACCTAAGGTTATGTGCATTTTGATGATGTTAGCTCTTCTGTTAGAGTTCAGAGCGAGTCGTGCGGCTCTATTCTGGACTAACTCTAGTTTTTCCAAGTTTTTGTTTGACACGCTTGACCACACTACTGGACAGTAATCCAAATGAGTAAGAGCTAATGTTTGAACGATGTGAGAGATGCATTGTTGTGGTAACAAATTAGCACATCTCTTAATAACTGCCAGACCTCTCCCCATTACTGCGACAGTTTATTAAATCTGCTTTGACCACTTCAATCTATTGTCTAATAACACTCCAAGGAGTTTAGCTTCCTCCACCAGTTCCACAGGCATTCCCTGTACAGACAAATTTAACTGTGGCTTATTTTTAAGTCTAAGATTTGATCCACTTTTTGATAGATTAAGAACTAACTTGTTACTCCACTCTTTCCATGCTGAAGGGAAGACACTATTTTCTATACTTGTGTTTAAGATGTGGTAAACTGGTCCAGCCAAACAGCTGGCCACCAATTTCAAGAGCTTTCCATCTAGATTATCCCTCCCTACTGGTTTATTAGTGTTTATAGTTGATAATAGCTGTTCCATTTGTTTTGTATTTATTTTATTCAAATTCAAAAGAGGAATTGTCTTTCATAAGTTGTTCAAGTTTGCACTCATGTTATGGGGTATGATTCATAGATGATATTTCTTTGTCTCAATTTGTCCACTTTATTCATAAAAAAATAATTTAAATAATTTGCCATTTCATGTGGTGTTGTTAGAAAGTAGTCACCTGTATCAATAAAAGATGGGGTTTGGCTAGGTTTTCTTCCCATTATTTCATTTAGGGTGCCCCACAGTTTTTTCCCATCGTATTTACACTTAATTAAATTCAATTCAGTTTTATTTATATAGCGCCATATCATAATAAAGTTATCATCATTTATTTTGAGTTTGAAAAACATCTTTGTCTTTCTCCTATTGATTTTAGTGACTTGATCTCTCAGTTTACAGTAGGTTTCCCAGTCATACTTACTCCCCTGTCCTGTTTGCAATACCCTCACACATCTCTACAGATATGCCCTTGGAGCACGTATCCACAGCATTTGTAAAGATGTGGTCTATGCAGGTAGATGTTCTCTTACCAAACTGTTTATATAGATTCTTGTTGGTTGATTTAATGCCTTGTGTTAAATAACAAATAACAACAGCATTAATTACATTGAGAACTTTACTCTTTAGTGGAAAGTCCTGCAACATCCAGTTTATGTTCAGGTCACCCATTAGATACATTTCATTTCCAGTGTCACAAATACTGTCAGTCGTGTCACACAATTCACTCAGATACAAGCTATTAGCACATGGTGGCCTGTAACAGCATCCAACCATTAGTGGTTTGACATATGGTAAATGAGCCTGTAACCACAAGACCTCCACACCGACAGGCATGAAATCTTGTCTCATCTTTGCCAGATTAAGACTCTGAATGTATATGGCAACCCCTCCTCCATGCAAGTTCCTATCTTTTCTATAAACATTATAGCCCTGTATATTCACTGCATCATCTGAGAATGTATAATCAAGATGGGTTTTTGTGACTGCTAAAATATGGATAATATTTGTAATCAATACATATGTTATTACTGCAAGTTTGTTCCTAACACTGCAAACATTAATATGAGCTAGTTTCAGTCCTTTCCTGGGCTAATACTGACATGATTGATCAAAATTTTGATTTCTCAATGGCACTGAAGGAATCGTTACTCCCTACATTCCATTTTACTTACTTTGGTTTCATGTTAGTGCCATTTTTGACTTGCGATGGTGGATATGTGATTAATTTGTCATAACGAAGATAGGCAACAGACCCGGTTCTAGACTGTTTTGATTTGGGGGGCAGTAAGAGATGTTGAGTGCCTCAGGGATGATGTTTTTTTGTAGGTCAACCCGGACGTTAATGTCGTCGTGGTTGCATCAGCAAAAGTCTAATGGGATTCTTCCTCTGGATTGATGCAGAAATCAAACTCTATGACCAACAAAAGCTTGATGACACTTACAGGTAGCCTAATGTTCAACAAGATAATCTTCACAAATTATCACCACCCATTCAGAAATCCCATTAAGTCTGAGAAGATAGAACCCTGTGGTACCGGGGCACTCGGACTGTTCTTTAGGACTGTAAGCTATAACGTGTTTTATGTTATCTAAAACTATAGAATCTAATAATACATAAGATCATATTGCATTTAATTTTAAACCCACCTCCCTTCTTATTGAAGGACTTTATTTATAACAAACTTTATTTATGTTATATCTAATTATCTACATGGACTGGTATATTGAAAATAAGCTATCTGCCTTGATCCCGTATAGTTCTCTAGTCTACTAACATATTTTCTATTGAAATGTGAAGCTAAAATTCAATTGGCATCGTCAGTTTTAAATTTTAAACCCACCTCCACAGCCCCTTATATATTTAGTTATCTAATAGTAAATGGAATTTAGTCCTAACCCTAAATGAAATTATTTGTATTATTGTCTTCCATAGCACTTGCTTATCTTTTCACGTTTTCACACAACTGATTTTTTTTATGAGGTTTTTTGTATTTTTCTTTTTTGTCCACATTTGTGACCAGTTATTAAAACCTGCTTGGTAAAATATGTCATTATTTGTCCCAAGTTTGACAGGAGAAATAGAAGCACACAACTAGCTTTGCAGAGTACTCCAGCCATGGTCTCTCATGGAACCAGCCCGGGTTGAATGCGCATGCAGTCTGGCAAAGTGACGTTTGGGGAAAACAAAGGTGGGCTGCAACGGTGCTGGGCTGTTATCGGCCATTGCAGCGCCACGAACGCTGTCTGGGGGTGCAGTGCTTGTGCAATTGGGTCGGCGGTGGGGGTCAGGGCTGGTAGTCGGGTCGAGTCGAGGAGCAGTACCGTGAGACTACACCATGGAGCCTGCCTGTGTTGACTGCGGCACGTAACAGTGGCGTTGCGAGGTTTTACAACCACAAATCGGTGCATGGTGACAGAGAAAGAGAGAGTAGAGAACACTAAAAAAGAAATATTTTTTAGAGAGAAACGTGTCGCTACCATGCGGTCTAAAACTTATGTTAGCTAACACTAACACACACGCAGCTAGCTAACTACGTCTAGCAGATGACTGCAAATGACTGAAAATAAATAATCCCAAAAACCACAATTTACAAGTAGCCAAATAAATCTAGCAGCAATTTAAAATCTCATGGATCAACTAAAACTAAAACCAAGGTATTCTCATCGGAGTCACAGCGAAGTAACTGCTGTTACTGCTCTCCCCGCTAAGTATCCAGTTTTTATATGGCCAGACCAACCAATCAGATAAGTAAATTTAGATTATTTTGACATGGCATGTTTATGATTGGCCAAACTGACAAGGACAAAATAAATTATGTTTATTACAGTTATTTTTTAATTTTGGGGTGAAGCGGGTCAGTTTGGTGGGGCATTGCCTCCACCGTGCCCATGCCTAGAACTGGGCCCGATAGGAAATCTCTCCCCTTTCTCTGGCAGCTCTCATTGCAGGCAGGAGTTCTTTCCTTTTTTGATGCACAGCCTCTGGAAAGTCCTCGTTTAAATAGATATTCTATATACTTTTAGGTATTTTGCCCTCTCCAGCACTGCTTCCTTGTCCTCATACATAAGACATTTGACCACAACAAGTCTGGGCCTGGTGGAATTCCCCTTCTTAGGTCTCCCTGTTCTTTGTGCTCTCTCCAAAGTAACTTTTTTATGATCAAGTTCTCTTCAATTAACTGTTTTACTTTCTCCTCAGAGTCACTCCATTTCTAGTTTGGAGACTCAGGAATGCCATCCACCACCATGTTGTTGCCCCTGCATTGGCCTTCTAGGTAGTTGGCTTTAGTATCCAGGACCAGAAGAGAGTCAGCCAGTTTGCATATGGCATTTGTATTTTAATTACATCCAGTTGAGAGTTTGCTATAGTTAACTTTCAATTCATCCACCTCCTTCTGAGTGAACTGGAGACTTGTTTTCTAGTCCTGTACCTCATCCACTGTTTGATTAGTGGTGGTCATGATCATTTGTGTAAAATTTTTATAATTTGTTGCAGCATTAGTTCTTTAAAATGTGCTCTTTCTTGTTCGAGCAACTCCCATACCGGAGATTGTGTCCTCATTGGCATTGTTCCTTGCCATGATGGTAGTGATGCTAGTGGCTAGTAGTTAACAGTTAACCCTGACTTGCGCCACCATGATATTTTTGGTTTTAAATAAATTGTCTCTATTATTGAGCTATTGGTTGGATGCCAATAAAATTTGGTACAGATGTCTGTTGTGCTCAGGGTGAATCCTAAGTAAATCTTTCTTGTTGTCCAATGCTTAACTAATGGCATTCCCATCAGCCACAGTTGTACTTTGTCTTTAGTGCTAATTAGTTAATGTTAACATGCAAACATGATAAAGTAAGATGGTGAACTTGGCAAACATTATACCTTCTAAACATCAGCATGTTAAAAGGTACCCTGTGAAGTTTTCTTGAAAAAAACATTTCAGTTTATTCAGTGTTTCTCACCATCACACATTGTGTGTGGCTGGACAAGCTGTTTTTCTTATATTTTACATTTGGCATTGTTTACAGCTTGCAGTCTTCTTTACTGCCTTTATTGGTGCAATACTACATTTGTTGGCGCATTACTGCCACCAACTGTCAATCAGTGGAATAGCATGTGAAACTAATGGCAGGGTGTGAATTGTGCGTGCATGTGCATTTTCATGTGCATACACGTTACAAACATGGACAGGGGACCCACTTGTAAAAACATCTGGTGGTCAAAAACTCTACAGGGTAAGAGTCAGAGGATATCTGGGACAGGAACCTGAAATATATACATATTTGTTCGATTAATACACAACACTATTTAATACAATTTAAAAGGTATTGGATAGATTGCACTATTCAAAGACAAAATTACACAGAATATTTACGGAACTCTCACCACAGTGTGATAAATGTTATTCACCAGAAGCGACCTTATTACACAGTTATGCCTTATGTCCTGATTTGCAGAACTTTTGGATGGGGATATTTAGTTTATTTTCGAAGCTACTGGGTCAAGTTCTATCTCTACCCACTGTATGATTCACCCTAGGAATATCGGAATCAACGCCTCTTATCTTACGAACTTCTCACTGCTAAGAGGCTCATTCTGTTACGATGTGTAGCTCATGAATATGTGTATAAGCAGCCGGAGAAGGACCCAAATGCAGACAGGTACGGAGGCTGAAGCATTTCAAAGATTTATTAAAGGCTTACTTGCAGATACAGGCAGGCAGGCAAACAAGCAGGTAAGTCCAGATTCAGGGAAACGCAAAACACAAGAAATACGTCCAACACAGGAACATAAGAACAATGCACAAGAAGCACAGAACACATCCAAACACAGGACAATGAACCAACAGGGAACCAAGGAAAAGGACCGTTATAAATAAAGAAGAGACTGATGAGGGAATCGGGCAGGTGTACAAAAGGAAGCAGGTGAGGCCACACAGGAGGTGGCTGCAGCTCGGCAGAAACCGGTGAAGACTGCGGCACCCGAACGGTGTCGAGCTGGCTCTCTATCCGCGTCACACTAGTGGAGAGCCCCCATAGCATCTCCACAACCTCCCGTATGATCTGCTCGTGGTGGCCCACGAGAGTTTCCCGATTGGCGAAGAAATGACGGAGATCGTCTGTGGCATGGCAGAGATCGCCCAAGTTCGCTGGATCCATAGCTGGCCAGATCATTCTGTTGTGCTCGAGAGGAACTGGTGAAGGCCGCAGATGGACAGGACCAGGCGGTAGTTGCAGCTCCCCTACGGGAGACTGCTGCAGCACAGAAACTGGTGGTAGCTGCAGCTTGGGAACAGGACCAGAGGTCGGCCAGGCCGCCAACAGGGAACCTGGACCAGAGGTCGGCCGGGCCGCTGACAGGGAACCCGATGGGACTGGTGACTGCTGTACGTCGCTGGGTAGCTGAGACTCTTGATGGTGTCGGGAGCCGTGACGACCATGTCTCCTGTGGCCGCCATGGGAACCCGGGAATATGGCCAGGCGAGTAGGGTAGGTCCATTAGGTAGCACTCCTGGGGAGGATCAAAACCTAAGGGGTGTGTTCTGTCCTTGTTCTGTTGCCCACTCTGTACTCTGTGACGTGAAGACTTTTTTTCTGTTAAATGATAAGTAGTGTTAAGATTCAATATAGTTTTTCTGGACCCAAACACAGAACTCAGAGACAGGAGAATAAGGTTTAGTTGGTTTAATGACAGCACAGGTCTACAGACAGAAACGGAGCGGCAGTGTGACTTGGAGCCATATGCGTGGAGCTTGGAGTAGTGGTTATCCAGGTGAATGAAGGAGAGGAGCGTGGCTGCTGCAGTGAAGAGTGAAGCGCTCCGTGGAAGGAGAGCTTGTTCGAGGCAAACATGATTCTTGGAGGCAACGGTGGATTTGTGGCACAAAACAAACACTTGATCAAAACTTAGCAAAAACTTCATGAGGTTAGATTCTTAGTTCAGCCTACCGTAGCTACCACAGAGGTAGATGGTACTATCTGGCAATAAGTGGTGAGGAGAACCAGACTTTTAAACACTGCAGGCAGATGATGATGAATGATCCTCAGGTGTGTGAGCAGCAGAGCAGGCAACCACGCCCCCATGACCCAGTTCCCAGAGAGGCAGGAGCAGAGTCACACAAACATAGAACACAGGGTGGGGAAAACACATAGGAAGCACAAGGACAGAGAGGCAGCTGAACCATACCTAGTAGTCCACTTCACAGACATTGTATACTGTTTAATTCTTTGAGGTATGTTTGTTTGCTTTAAAAAGAAAAAGGAAGCATGTTTATCTGGATGCCATGATGATGATCCAACTTTTCACAATAAATGATAATACATTTTAGTAATTTTGTCTCTTTGTAGTAATTTTGCATCTCCTTGTAGTCGTTTTCAGTCTCTTTGTTATCGATTAGGACATCCCTACTTAAACTGAGCTCTATGACTTTCCTACAAGAAATATTAAGTCACTCCAAAAAGAGGCTCTGGCCCAGGAGCCCCCTGACCCTTTGTGCCCCTGGGCCTGTGCCTAGTAGGCCCGTTCAGTAATCCATCCATGCTATGAGTTAAAAGTCAGGGAAGGAGAAGCATACAGCGAGGAGTGTCACTGTACTTACACTCAACAGCCAGCTATTAGTCCTCCCCCTGCTCATATGAGTCTTTGAGCCCACCATGCAAAAAGGACACATGAGCCATTCCAGACATATTATAAACTCTGCCAGACAAGATGGCGGAGAGCGTTTGACCTCGACAGTGCCCTCCCTCGTCTTCAGTGAAATTGCCCTCCCTCCTCTTCTGAGAGTTTATGCAGGGGGTCACTTGCCTGTGCCTCTTTGAAATGACACATAACGTCAGGCCGGGAAAGAAATAAATTCTGCTCATTTACACAGAAAGGCAGAGATGGGTTCCACTTTCAATCATAGCAGCTGGCAGGACCATGCATCTCTGCGACATTTCAGAAATCTGCAAAAAAACTTGTGCCCCACCCAGAGCAGCAGGGTCATGTCTGTCAGCTCCATCTTCTCATGTCCAATCTTGGGGGAGGCCTCGCCCTGCTGTCCCAGAGGGCAGACGCAGACTGACATACACAGAAGAGACAGACAGAGAGGCAGACCCAGAGAGGAACCTGTCGCTGTGCTAATGCAGCGGCGGCTATCAGGCGCCACAGTGACACTACCCTCCCCGCCCGGCTCAGGGCGCTCAGGGGACAGCCAGTGGATTTTTCTCACTTCCACAGGCAGCCTTCATTTTCCACACTACTGGAAACTGGACACTGTCATCTGTTATTGAGTTTCTGGGCTGCAGAGCCTATCTCTGTATGGGAAAGTGAATGCAGTGCTTACAGTCATGAACAGGATTACAGTGGTATGTGATGGGCCAGTAAGTCACACCTGAAGATGGGCTGTTAGCAAATGAAAGCCCTCATTCATCTGTATATGTTGTTATAATGGAAAGTGGCTTAAAACAGAGGTCTACAGTCCCTATAAAAACTAATTCCACCTCCTTGGAGATTTCCATGTTATAATAACATAAGACAGAATCAAAGTAGATTTAATGTGTTTTTTTAAAATTAATGATCAACAAAGAAATGCCCTTTACAAATATAAAATACAAAATACTTGTTTGAATAGGTATTCATGGCCTTAAAGTCAGTATATGTATATACAGTATATATGTATGTGTAATAGTAGAAACACATTTTGGCAGCAGTTACAGCCTTGAGCCTATGTAGATAGGTCATTTTGCTGCAATTATACCCCATTTTTCTCTGCAGAACTGAAGCCGTCAGGTTGCGTAGGGATTGTGAGTGAACAGCCTCCTTCAAGTCTTCAAGCTCAGCCACTACAGGACATAAATATTGCTTTTGAGCCATTCCTGTGTAGCTTTAGCTTTATGTTGGGCTCATTGTCTTGCTGGAAAGCATGCTGCCACCACCATTTCACAGTGGGGATGATATGTTTAAGATGTGCAGTGGCATTTAGTCTGATGGCTAAATAGCTCATTGTTGGTCTCAAACCATAAAAGCTTCCTCCAGCTGACTTGCAGAGTCTCCCATGTGCCTTCTGGCAAACTGTAGCCCAGATGTCTTGTGAGTTTCTTTAAGGGTGACTTTCTCTTTGTTACTCTCCCATAAAGCTGCAGCTGGTGAGGCACCCACCCAATCTCAGCCTCTGAAGCTTGGAATTCCCAGTCTCCTCCTTGCACGCTCACTCAGAAAGCCATACTCTTTCCATTTCTTACTTATTTAACTGGACTATCAAGGAATTTTTAGAGAAATATTCTTGCATCCACTCCCTGACTTGTGCTTTTAATCACCTTTTTGTGGAGCTGCTTGGAGTGTTCCTTTGTTTTCATGGGGGAGGTTTTATGGTTGGATATTAATGAATGTGCACAGAAGGAGTGTGACTTTTAACACTAGTGCAAGTTAACAAAGTGGCTATACTGTATAATGCTAATAGACATCATGATCAGCCTTAATGATCCTAGGTTTGGTTTCCATCCATCCATCCATTTTCTTCCGCTTATCAGGGGCCGGGTCATGGTGGCAGCAGGCTAAGCAGAGTTGTCCAGGCGTCCCTCTCCCCAGCAACACTTTCCAGGTCCTTTTAGGGGATCCCAAGGTGTTCCCAGGTCAGATGAGATATATAATCCCTCCAGCGTGTTCTGGGTCTACCCTGAGCCTCCTGTCAGTTGGACGTCCAGGAGGCATCCTGATCAGATGCCTGAACCACCTCAACTAAAATGTAATTAAAACACAAAATACCTCACAACCTGCAATTTGTACTCTCTTCAAGTGGGCTTGGCCTGTTCAAGGTGTGAGCCTACTAACAAACAGAACTGTCAGTGTACAGTACTATGGTGGGATTGGTAGGGGACGGTTAATTAGTTCCAAGCCAAACATTAACATAGTTCACAACTGCAAGGAAGAGAAGGAACCATCTTAAGTCAGTCGGGTGTCAGGACAGCAACTCAACACAATCTGAACGGAGCATAACCTGTACCTGGCTATACCTGACTAACCAGGTGCCAGCCATTAGGTAGTGGCTACACACAGGTGATCTATATTTAACCAATTATGTGAGTCCTAAAATCCAGTCAGCTGCACAAGAGATGATTTATGTGTGTCCTATTAAAGGGGGTCAATACTTATGCAAACACGTATTTTGTATTGTAGCCATGTAGCCCTTTACTTTGACAATAACAAATCTTTCTGTTAATCTACTTTGACTCAGTGTTGTAAAACAAATAAATAGGAACTTTCCAGTGGCAAATATCACATGACACACAGAGAAACAACACCAATTCTAAACTTCAACAGCTTCTCCTACAAAAATGTATTTCCTCAAGGCATTAATTAAAGCCACTATAAATGATCGTTACTTCTCAAAGTGCCCATGGTGGAGCATTATAAAAAGAAACCTTGACAGACAGTTTGAGATCCAGTGGATGAATCAACATAATAAAAGAGCAAGACATCCATCATCCACCTAATTACATCTCAGGCCAAATTAGAGGGCGTCAACAAAAAGGTCAAGGTTGCTTTAGCAACGGTGTTCATCCTCACTAAAATGTAGCAGGACGTTCACCTGTTTCTGATGCTTTGTTTACTCTTGCTTTTCCTGTAGTGGTAAGACTTTTCACACATTCAGTGTTGTCAGTGGCGTGAAACCTAAAATCATAACCTAAATAATCCTACCCGTGACAGCCTTCACAACCTGTGAAGGAATAAACATGCCATGCCACGCAGGGCGTATTTACTGTAATGCAAGCCCAACCAATACCCATGTATGGCGTAATGTGTAACTCTGAGATGCAGTGAGCTGTGACTGTCACGTAAGCATGTGTGGCCAGCAATGTCTATCCGTCTGTGGTCAGAGAAAGTGTCTTTCCCTTCAGCATGGTCTTTATATTTTAAAATTTGTGTGTTGTCATACAATTGCATTATGTGTCCGAAGATTGTGGTTCCAACTTGGAAATTTATATCATGGCTCCAGTTCTCATGGCTCTAGTTCATGGCTCCAGTTATTGGATCCTGAAAACCTTCTCCCCAAACAATGCCAGTGGGCTGCATATCCTTGCATATAAATCTTGCTATCTTATCAGTGAGGGCCTTTTTACCAGCTTCTGGCGAGTATCCTGAGGATGAGTGTGGCGAAAAGTAGGCAGTCAGACGAGAGCAAATATTTTTTTGCTCTTAGTAAAAGTTTCAGGGAAATGTATCGCACTGAAAGATCACAAGCCATTTGATTTAACACAAATGGAAGGTTCACAAAAACTTGGCAATAAGCTCAGTTAATTAAAAGATAATTCCGGTTAATTAAAACTTTTTACGTAGTTTCCGACATTTCAGTCTTGGTTTGACCTCGAAAATAAAGTGGTTTAGATAACCAGAATAAACTGTTGGCTTGTTTACAACCTGTCTGATAATCTCACTCCTCCCATTTCTCTTGGACTTGGATGTTGCAGTGTTCCCAGATCTCAGCAATTACTTTGATGGGTACAATGTTATCAAGACCAATAGAAGCATGGCTAAAATTATGACAATAAAGCCCCCCAAAATTGTAAGAAACCAAAATGATCCTTTTAATGTGAGACAATCAATGGAATTAACCACAAATCTTCAAATTCACAGTATTGTTAAACTGCACTGAAACACTGATTTGGTTATTTGTTAGTCAAATGACATCAAGATGTCTTGGTTAACATGCAAGCATTTTGATCCGGAGGGTAACATATAAACAACAGCATTTCAATGACTACCTTTCAGTGTCAAGCAGGTTCTAATTTCACAATAAGATGTGATCACTGGAATATTGTTGAAACAATGGTTACATGCAAACTAGCTAGCTTTTAAACCACAATTAGTTTACTTTGAGCCTAGAAGCTCAAATCACAAATTAGTGCTTACTGGATAATAATAATAATAATAATAATAATAATAACAATAATTGCAACAATAATAATAAATAAAAATAATACACATGCAAATTTAGCATTAATTGGTTTCATATTTTATTCTTCAAACCTCTGTTTCAGAGCAATTTAATGTAACCCTTTTTAATAATGGCAGTTTCATTTGAGGCGAATGAAATGTCCTCCTTACACCGCCCACAATATATTTTAAAATATTATGTAAAATATATTTATTAAATATATTTTATTTTATTACCACAACGCTTATTGTTGTTATGGTTCTCACATTAATGGTAACATTATATGCACCAAAACTGTGTCCTTGTGTAATGCACAATGAATCAAATCCACATCAGATTTAAAAGGTTTTTATGGAAGCCTGTAGGGGACTATATTAAAATGAAAATGTAATTCCACAATAGTGTTATAATTTTCCACATATGTATGTGTTATTTGAGTAAAAATGAAAATGCAGTAACCCAATTTGCATTTGTATGGGTGTTTGATGACCATATTAAAATGAAAATGGAAAAGCTGTTTGTCAATTAATTTTTCAATGTAAGTATTTGAAAATGAAATGTCAAATGCCCTTTTCATTTTGAAATTGTTAGAAAATATGTGGAAAATTATAATGCTATTGTGGAACTACATTTTACATTAAGTTTAAGTTTACATCATCATTTTAATATAGTCACCTACAGGCTTCCATAGATTTGACACCAATCATATATAACCCTTGTGGAAAAACTCATTAGAAGTAGAAATTATTAAAAAGTCAAAACCAATTGTGACAAAGCCTCACCAGCAAAGCTCATTTAGGAAAAAACATTTTTTCTTCTTCTTTTGAGCTTGTGTGCTTCCTCTTCATTAATTAACTATACAGTGTGCTGTGTGCATTGACCACAGACTCTAGATAATTCAGCTTCCCACATCACACACATCTTGGCCTCCTTGCTCTCTGCTTGTTGTGCACAATCCGATGGTCCAATGGAGAGCAGAGGACTGATAAGCAGGTAGAAGAGTCAAGTGGAGAAGGCTGGCCAGGAGCAAAGCAGACAGATGGCAAAAAGTCAGGAGAGGATGAGATGAGGGAGGGAAGAAGGGGAGGGCAAAGAGGGTATTTTGGGGAATCTCGGCTCGGTGGAATCATGCTGTGAGACAAAAGAATCTGGCTGCCATAGCTTTCTTCTCCTCAACATCTTTTCTCATTCTCCAGGACTGAATAGCAGGCTTAGCAAGGTGGAAAATCAAGCGGCTCACATTCTGTTTTTACGAAAGCTATTCTATAACCACAGTTGAATTACAAACAATGGGTTGTTTCATATAGAAAATAAACCACATCATAACCAAAGCAAAATGCACTTCACTCTATTGCAATCACCTAGAATCTGTATCAATGCAGGCAATCTTAACAATATTTAAGTTCATAGGAAACTGTACAGTACATGCACATGTCATTTTATAATCCCTCACAGCCCCTTAGATCCTCGATTGCCATTTTTTTAAAAATATAATGGAAATTGGCCTGTACAGTGTGATGGATGTTTACCACAGAGATTTGGGTAATAATTTCACCATAGTTTTCTCTTCCAAATAATTTTGGCTAAGCTGGGGGTTTGTTTATAACCTGTACCTGTACAACCCCACATTCCCAGATCTCAGCAATTAACTTGGTGAGTGCAATGTTATCGTTATCCATAACAATGATGGCCAAAAGTATGAAAATGAGACCCAAATTGTTGGTTGTAATTGAAATGATCCTTTAACGTTTTTAAGTGTTAACAATTATTTTCAAAATTGCCATGAAGACACATAAAGTGAAATTAGCTACATCATTTCTCCATCCTTTTATGTAATGATGCCACATATATAGTTTTCGCTCTTTCCTTTACTCATGGCCCTGTGTTTTACTCATACTCAGTCTCTCAGTTTCATTATTTATTTGTTTTCTTTTGGCCCTTTTATTTCCCCTTTCTTTTTAATTCTTTTCTACCATGTATAAAGTGTTTTGAAACAAATCCCTGAATTTCATTTACACAGACTTTAAAGCTGCATTAATTGGAGCTATCTAGCAGAATTTCGGGAGCAGGGCCACACCTCAACCCAGCCACTTCTGGTGTTCTTATAAATACCCACCTAACCCTCTCCTCCTCTTTCACTCTCGCATACGGCGCTTGTCTCAAGCGCACTCCGTAAGCTATCCACGAGCAACGTTTTCTAACCCACGAGGAACTTCATCAATCCACTCACCTCATCTCCAGCATGAAACTTCGTCTCGCTATCCCCATCGGACGATGATTTATGCAGACAAATCAGTACGAACACGTTCAAAGTTTCTTCAACCCACGCCAGCAGACGCAGCGACAGACGGCGAAAATTTCTCCACCGCCTCCGCGCCCAAGACCCCGCTTTCCGTAATCCGAAAGCGTTCAGGAAGCGAGTAAGTCCAACAAGCCTCCACATTGTCTCTTCCACGGTCCGTATCCTGCCCGGCTCATCTCTCCTCAATATACAAGATGACTATAATTCACCTGACGAATCATCTGCGTCGTTCAGCCCATCTCCTTCATCAGAAAAGAAAGCCAAATCAAGCACAGTACATCGCCGTCGAGGCATCATCCGTCTCCATCGCCTCCAGGACAACGCCAGCCGCCCGCCTCCGGCCTCGTAGGCTACCGGCCGCATCATCACCACGCTCCAGCGAAGTCCCCAGTAACCAGTCTTCAACAAAACTGTCTGACTAGACCGCAGCCACTCTCCAAAAAACGCACAAGGATAAAGGAATTCATTTTCACAGAACAGACAACAAAGCAAAACTTTTTAACGTTCCCCCGTGTCTGCCTGTCATTCCCACCGTTCCGTAAACACTCGCTCTCTTCTGGGTGACGTCACCACGCACACCTGAGCAAACGCCGTGACGTCACCGCTCTCGTTAAAGGAGCAGTTCACCCATATCCTCCAGCGAAAAGGCAACAGAACAGCCAGCCACAATGGGAAAAAACAAGGATCTTCAGCCAGAACGAGGAACACCAGAGCTTCAGCAATGACAGTCCATCAATATGTACCACCATTACCTTCTGCAGACAGTTCACCCAGCTCTGGAATTCCGGGGTCCTTCTCCCATCAGGATTTCTAAAACCAGCATTTGCAGCCTACATCATCAGTAGTACACGTCCAGCAACCGCAGCAACTCGTTCTAGCCGAGGCTCCTGACACCGGGACGCCAGCGCCCACAGCCGTACACGTCCAGCGACCGCAGCAACTCGTTCTAGCCGAGGTTTCTGGCACCGGGATGCCGGGATCCTCTTTTTCTCCCAGCCGCATCAGCCTCTGCAGCTTACGTCAGCTGGAGCCTTTGGCACTGGGATGCCAGCTCCAAGCTTTTCTTCATAGTCCTTGCAGCAGCAAGTTTCTCTCCTAGCCACCTCCTCGGTCTTTTCAACCGATTTCAGCCCCGCAGGCAACCACCAACTTCACTTGGGCTACAGCTAATCCCCCCATTCGCATTCCTAACACTCTCATATCTCGCCTTCTCTGGTTTCCACCAGTCTTTGTAAGCAGATTTTAGACTATGGAGTGCCCAACGCCAGAAGGCCACGGCCCTCCAGATCTCATCAAGTCTTCAACACCAGCAGCCTACGTATGAGGCAAATACCACCGGGATGCCGGGGCCCCTTGCTGCCCACTTCCAGCAACTGCAGCGGTTCGCTCTAGACCGAGATGCCAGCGTTCACAGCTGTCCACAGACCTCGCGCTACTTATCATGCCCTCCATTCATCGATCACCTGCCAACAGATTCCTTGAAGGACAGAAGGTACTCCCCTGCCTGAAAGAGAGTTCGCTATGCTTTCTCTCTTTCACAGACGTTCTTTGTTCATAAAATTTCACCCGTCGACAGACAATGGATGATTACACAGCTGTTATTCTTTATCCGGCCCGTTTAGAGGCAATGGTTTCTACAGTATCACATTCACGTCGCCTCAAAAGCCACTGGCCATCTTCGGCAGTTCAACGAGGACACATACCGGGATTTCACTTAACACAGACCACAGAGGGCCGCTCCACATCCCTGGAGTTCTTCAGAATCTTATCTTGTCACAAATCTGTTCTAGGCTTCACTCCCAATCAAAGCTCATCCGATCAGCTTTGATCTTCAATTTCCTCTCACTTCATGCTGCACCAAACGCCAACTCCTTTCCCTCCTATGTCACCTCACCTTCATCCTACGTATTCTCTCCATAGTGCCAGCTTTAATCTCTCACTTGCTATCAATTGCTTCATCCATCCCATCACTCGTTAGATTCCATCTCCCTGGTCAGTCCAAGCTGTGCCGAAATCCGTCTTTGGCTCTACCCTCCTGCACTGGAACGGTTCACCTGTTTCTACGACAAACATCTGACTCATCCACACAATATTCATCCATACATCGTGCTGCTCTTCCTGCCGGTTTTTTTGGGGGTTCACAACAGCATGGCCCCGGAGCTCACAAGTGAATCTACCTCATAGCTGCAGCCATCCTGCGGGGCCACGATTGGTCCCGCAAGTTCATTCTTGCATACTCATCAACCTGGCAGTCTAAGACATAATCAACAAAAGTCGCTCCAATGCCCTATCATCATGCTGTTCATGCACTGCCTAATCTGGCCCTCCGTTACACACCAACATGCTCTTTACGCAGCTAATGTTCCTGGTCATTTCAACGCTATCGCTGACCTACTTTCCCGTTTCATGATCAGTACAACGTAACCTTCCCATTGTTCGACTCTGGAAGACATCTGGCCCATCTTTGGGGTTTTCCTCCCACACGTTCTGAATGAGCTGAAGCTGTCTGACGGTCTTTTTGGGAAGACCAGACAATAGGCCGTTACAATAGTCCACTCTGCTGGAAATGAAGGCATGCATGAGTTTCTCTAAGTCTTGTCTGGACATGAGACCTCTAAGCCTTGCTATTTGTTTGAGATGATAAAATACGGATTTATTTATTGCCTTGATGTGGCTGCTGAAGCTCAGATATGAGTCTATTAAAACACCAAGATTTCTAACTTGAATTTTCGTCTTTACAGCTCTGGAATCAAGCTGAGCAATAACTTTCACTCTTTCCTCCTTGTTGCCAAATACAATGATTTCTATTTTGTCTTTATTTAATTGAAGGAAATTTAATTGCATCCAATTATTTATCTGTCTGTGTTATTTATTTACTTTCTCTAAGCATTGATAGAGTGAGCCTAATGGACCATAGTCACTTGGTGAGACAGCTAAGTAAATCTGAGTATCGTCTGCATAGCTGTGATAAGCAAGTTATTGTCATGTATGATTTGACCTAGAGGGAGCATGTAAAGGTTGAATAATAGTGGCCCAAGAATTGAACCCTGAGGGACTCCACATGTCATGGTGATCTGCTCAGATTTATGATCACCAATGGCAACAACATAGCCTCTGTCTTCGAGGTATGATCTGAACCAACTGAGGACTGTGCCAGATAAGCCCACCCACTTTTCCAGTCTGTTTAGAAGTATTTCATGGTCCACAGTATCAAAGGCTGCACTCAAATCAAGCAGCACTAAAACTGATGTTTTACCTGAGTCAGTATTCAGACGAATGTCATTTAACACCTTTTTATCAGTGCGGTTTCAGTGCTGTGATGTTGCCCGAAGCCAGATTGAAAATTGTCCAAAAGGCCATTTACATTTAAAGTTATTGAGCTGATAAAAACAGCTTTCTCAATTTTTCCAATCGGTCTGTAATTATTCAAAATTGAAGGATCTAGGTTGCCTTTCTTTAGAAAGGGCTTAACAACTGCAGTTTTCAGTGATTTTGGAAAGATGCCTGATAGGAGTGAGCCATTCACAATTTTCAGCACATCCATTTCCAAGCAACTGAAAACATTTTTGAAAAAGGTGGTTGGCAGGGTGTCAAAACAGCAGGTGGATGAATTAAGATGGTTCACTACATCCTCCAGAGTTTTAATATTGATGGCGTTGAATGTTGACAATCTGGCCAAATTGTTTCTGTGCGGTCTCAGCAATGGTCTGGTTCCACTGTATGACATGGAGGAAGTTATTGCTACTCTGAAATTTTTGATTTTTTTATACTGAAGAACAATGCAAACTCATTACACTTATTAAGCGATATGAAATCGGGGCATAGTTCTTTTGGGGGATTAGTTAGCTTATCCACAGTGGTGAACA
>LKNJ01005697.1:0-21791 GCA_002120245.1 Maccullochella peelii
GTGTTTTGTATAAAGTGCATCAATGTGGTGTTGCTGCTTTGAAAGAGTAATTCACACGCTGCATGTGTGCATCATTTTATTGCAAAAATGTCATTTTTGAAAAAGGATTGTTGGGTTTGGATTGCAGAGTTTCATTTTGACAAACAAGTGAGATGTTTGTCTCCACGTGTTGTGTCTTATTTGGCTTGTGTGTAGAGTTTTGACACGATCAGCCAAATCCCGCAACAAGTGCGTAAACAATCGCAAGAAAATGTGGAGAATAAAAGGCAGCTCAATATTTGCACTGGTGTCACAGTCCTGGTCAGTAGTGAATAGGGTTATTGAAAAGCTGGTCACCAGGCAGAGTAGCGCTCTAACTGTGCTAGGAGAAGGGCTGTAATTCCCTCTGCCCTCCACTGCTATAAATGCACACACTCATGGCACTGGAAGGCACTTGGGATGAAAGCATCCACTAAATGGCACACTTACTGTAGGCTGTGTATAGGAGCTAACAGTCCCAGAGCAGAGCTCACTGCCTTCCCCCTCACACTCAGTCCTCTCTACATGCAGAGGGTGTCCTTTGGAAAGGTCAACCTGACTACAATAAGGCAGAAAAGGACAGCCTCACATTTAAAACACTCGGCGCACACACACACCAAACGTGATAAAAATGTGTGCGAGTGTGTTATTACAATTTGGAATGAGCAATGAGGGAAATGAGTCATGACCATGAGAAGGTCAGGGGCTGTGTGTTTGTGAGCACTGTGTGTATGTTTATCTTGTTTACAGAGGTGTGTGTGTGTGTGTGTGTNATGCCTCTCTCTCTCACTCACACACACACACACACACACACACACACACACACACACACACATTACAGAATACTGATAGTATATATAGTAAAGCTAGCCATATGTTACCTTCAAACTATTCTTTGCAATTAAGCGTATACTGTAGTAAAAGACTGTGTATGGACCGCTGTATGAACCTCAGAGAGGTTTTTGTTTCAACTCTGGTGATATTTGAGGTCCTAGTTTGGGTTTGTGCTGCATTAAAATGGGCACTTTCATAAAGTTGGGGGATTCACAAGAGACAGATTTTGAAAAGATTGTTCAAATCTGAGGCAGCAGAGGCAGAGATATCCTAACTTTTAGTTCCTAGTATGGGTCAACCTCCCAAAACACTGGATCCTACATCAAAGGGAGGAGTTCTACTGGACCAGTTCCAAAACTTTTGGTAAGTATTAGTCATCTCAACCCCACAATTTGTAAAAATAGGCCCCAGGTTTAAAAATACCAGAGTTTCCCTTTAACCCATAAAGTCACTAAGTAGCCTCTTTTTCGTTAGATCCTCCACGCCTGGTAAATGGCCATGTCTTTCAAATTCCATCCTTAGGTTCATAACACAGGTTTTCGCTTACAAATTTGAAGTCTCAAGCCAAATTCTATATGACCCGGATGACATCATTGGGTTGTTTTCTTATACTTTAAAGTGAGACTTGTTTGTAGCTTTTGCTGATCATCAGCCACTGCAGCCTCATGCAATGTTCTATGACGTAATGAGTGGAGAAGAGTCACAAAGTCCATGAACTGACTCGGTGATATCAGTTACACAACAATGTCAACCGAAGGTTTTCTAACATTAGCTAATATTAACCACCTAGCCAAGCTAGTTACTGGTCCTATCAAAGAAAGTGAGGCTGGATCAGCAAAATCTCTGTGTTCTGAAATGTGCAAGGGTGTGTTTTAGTGCTTAAGAATTTAAAGGGAAATTCTGGTGTTTTTAAACCTGGGCCCTGTTTTTACAAATTTTGGGGCTGAAATGACAAATACTTACTTACCAAAAGTTTTGGAACTGATCCAGTAGATCTCCTCCGCCGGCATCTGCGGACGGGCTGCAACGTAACCCTTGTCTGTCCACTGAAAGTGCTTGTTTTTTCCACTGACAGACTCAGACTGTTATTCGAAGTGTCTGACACCATTATGGAAAGGATCCCTACAGAGACAGACTGTTTGTTAACTGCAACAAGTCAACCTCTGGTGAGATTTCAGAGCGAGACTTTTCCTTTAGCAAGACTTTCTGGTTAAACAAAAAGGATCTGTGCACAGTTGCCCACAAGGATTATGTTGCAGCCATTGCAGCCCGTTCACGGATGCCGGCGGAGGAGATCTACTGGCCCAGGTTTAAAAATACCGGAGCCAAGGTTTCACTTGGAGGAATCTGTATTTTAAAATATTCCAAACAAGGATTCCATGATTATTATGGCTGACTGTATCATTTGAAACTTTGGGATCGCAGTTATAATAAAAGAAAATGTCTTTCATGTGTTAAGCACAAAATGCTGATTATATCTAGGTGAAGAGATCCCCTCCTTTTACTCGCCCAGCTTTTCATATTTTCATTTCAGATGTCATTTGCTTTTGACAAACTGTTTTTCTCTATGCATGTCCTCTCAGAGGTGTATAGCATAAAGTCATCTGAGCATTGGGACAACCTTCAAATAAAAAAATCTAAGCAGTGAGTTCATCCCTGTCAGCTCGAGGCTCTGTTAGTCCTCTGAGAATTTGGAAAGAAGGAGTTTAAACTGCTTTGTGACTTTTTCTGTGTTAACAAACAACAGCCAAAACTTAAGTCCTTATAATGCTGGAAGAATGGGACTCATGGTGACAGGTGGACTGCTTACAGCCTCCTATTCCTTAGCATGCAGAGAGAGTGAGGGGTTCTGGGACACACCCTGTCTACACAGGAGACGTAGCATTAGCAGCAGCTTCAGAGCCTCCTCGCTCCTTGATCCTCACTTGAACCGGAAGTCGTTCTAGTCCGCCATCTTGAAGGCCGTCCCAAAGCTCTTATTTCTGCTTCTGAGTTTCATACTGGAGTGAAGACAGATTAAACTCAAGTGTATTACTCTCAGGTTGTATATTTTATTTGCATTTATTTATTTGAATCTGTGTTAATTGTAGGTCTTTGTGTTTGTTAAACAGGTAACAGGCTGCAGAGAGGAAACACTGCTGCTATGCCAGTGCTGTGTGCCTTGCCTTTATTAGCACTAGCGCAGTGCACATGTGTGCAGACAAACTCCATCAAAAGTCTCTCCAGCTGTTAACCCGACTGACCGCTGATCCAGCTGTGATCAGCTGCCGCCGTCATCAGAAACGGACGTTGCTTCACATGACGCTTCAGAGAAAAGGATGTCTCATTTCTCTAAAAACAGATTTCCTCGTTTCCTCTCTCCTCGCATGGTTTCTTTGTGTCTCTCCACACATCCGTGGTGGGAGGGACTTAGACGCAAGGAAAAGATGCAAGTGAGGTAAATGTGGATGCAATTAAGAGACTTGGGATGTACCCTGTGTCTACAGGATGCATTCAGGCACAGTACTGAGTGCAGGTCACCTGTTTTGCCAGCACTCAGAGCCCAACACACAATCACTGGAGTTTCACACGTGAAATGGAAGAAAATAGCCGAGCCGTCACACAACCTGTGTAGACAGCTGGACTGATTGAAACAGAAGTGTGTCCGCGTGAGACGGGTGACTGAAAAACGTGGTTACACAGAAGCCTAATGGATGTCTAAGCTCAAGCACCAGCTTGTCACTGCCGCTGATCCTGGAACTGCGAGAATGTCCTCCCAAGACAAACAGCAGCATCAGTCGCTTGTTGAAATGTCTAATACGACTTGTGTTTACACTTACCTGACAAGGAACTGTAGTGGGCATATGAATTACGACTCTTGTCTGTCAGCAGCAAAGGTGGAAGCAGTGTGACTTTGACATGGCAGACTGCTGTTTGCTTCCAGCTGCCTACTGACAGTTACACAATCATTCCCAACTTTAACCAAGTGGTTTTTGTGCCTATCCCTAACCAAACATTAACCATAGCAGAGGTGGTAGATTGGCAAATGCTCATATAACACTTTGTTTCCATTGACGTGGGATACAGCAACCAGAATGTGCTACTCTGGGGAGCAAATGTGATAAAGTTGCTGCTTTTCTTGAGAGTTGACACTGGGAAGCAGGACAGCGGTGTGTCCTGGTGTCGCTGCTAAGATGCGCATCAAGATGCCACCTGCGGGCCAGGACTGGTGACTGATAGTTACACGCTCTTTATTTGACATTTTCCCTCATAAAAAAATCGGCTCTTGACCAAAACAAAATGGGAACTCAAGGTCCACTTACTAGCTTTTTCTGGAGATTTCAATCACAGTCAGTATGCTCACTGAACTAAACAAACGCCATTTACTAAACAAGACCGTGAAATGTGGTTAAAAACTCTACGTGGACCTTGAGTTAAGATTTTTTGGGGGAAAATTCTTAGTTTAGTTGGAACAGTTTGTTCCAGATTGTATTTTGTGCAAAACTTTGTTTTGAAAGTGTACAATGAATGTAAAATGAATGAATAGCAGCCAAGTTATTGGTCAGTTAAGACTCGTTTTTTCCTGTCTTGCTGGTGGAAAATAGTCTTGTATTTATTATTATTGTTATGTTGTATTTTCATCTGTATCCTACTTAGTCCAAAGGAAGATACTGTAATGACTTGACTTAACAAAACAAGAAAACCTACAAGCTGCTGAGGGGCTGCTATAATTGACGCGTCCTCTTGCGTAGCATTTCCAAACTGCTGTGTAGCCAAACATACAGTGAATTTATGTCTTTACCATACAGGTTTGTTCACCATGAAGACGGCGATCCACATGCACTTTTATCCACAACTTAGGTACAAACAAACAAAAGCTCACGCTACATCTGACGGTGTGCACACCTGCTGTGTGATTACCGCTTCATCAACTTGTACCTTCCCCATACTCCACACACCACCTACTGTGCAACCAGGGAATTATCACAAGTGAACATATTTCATATACACACACAATAATACAAACAATATAACAATGGCAGATACCAAAAGGCTTGGGGTGACTTTTGTTTTAGAAGTACTATTTGAGGTTTAAAATACATTTCCATTTCCTCTTCAGTTCCCTGGCATCCGTGTCGAATACGACACTGCCCCCTCATGCACGAACACGCATCAACATGAACATTTGCACACACTGGCCTTTAAACTTAGTACTCAGTCCTTGTCATACATGTCTGATATCCTGATGATATGCTGTTTGCATAGGTTCATGGAAAGGTAATAAAAATCACCTGAATTGATTTTATTGTTCTGATGATCCAAATTGGACCCTGATGAAGTGCTTCATTTGTATGATTGCTGCCTCTGCTTCTATTGTGAGTAGCTGTAACAATATCGAGCTGAAACAATTCTCCGTGTTCTCAGGGTGGCCTTAATAAGACACCATCACAGAGCCTCTAATGGATGTGCAAGATGTGCATGATGATGGCACGACCCTCAGCGTGCTATTATCATATTCTCCACTCTGTTTGCATATCTGAGTGTATATGTGTGTGTGTGTGTGTGTGTGTGTGTGTGGAGGTGTTAGGTCTGACACATAAGAGACAAAAGATGTGGAGCTGAATCTCTGCATGTATTAAAGCGAGCAGCAATAACTGTGTTGTTGCCACTGGTTTAATTTCTGCCTTTAACCATTTATATCTGGAGTATTGTCTCATTATATATGAGCAGATCTATATCCACATATACTCATTCCTTATCCATTACACATCATATTGGTCAGACTGGGTGACCCCTACAAGTACTGCTATATTATCTGAGTTAAACCACACAGATAGAAAACAGATTTCTTGCTTATCACTTTCTTAAATGTCCTTTCTTAATTGCTTATGATACAATGGCACAGATTCATTGCTTACTATTTTAAAGTCAGGAAAATTAAAAAAACAACCAGGATATTTTTACTCCTGCGGATTGTTTCTATGAGCATTTGAAAAATAGATTTGATCATGAAAAATTCTCAGTCAGTCCACATTGGGTTTTGCTCTGTTTACTTCACTGTCGAGTACCTCTGTCCAAACAAAAGACCAGACTCAGTGTACGAAGCCTGAACGGCGTGATTACAAAGGTCCAGGGAGTGCAGGCTAAGAGAGAGGAGTGTGGAGTATTAGTCTGTCTGAGCCTGAGACTGTATATAAATATGGACGACGCGTCTCCACTTACTGTACAAAAATGAAGCCAAAATATCCCGGATATGGGAGCTGCCATCTTGCGCTGGTGACGTAATTTGGAGCCTGAGTCTGCGCAGTAGTGATACGCAGTGGAGCCGTGGTATCGAGTTCCCACCCATACATCTGCCTGAACCAACCGCGAGCACACTAACAGTTGTCAATCATGACGTGACACCCTGTTTTTATAGCATCAAATAACTAATTAAAACCAAACTGATCACAAAACTGAACACTTGAACAAACATCAGCGTGATAAGAACTACCTAAAATAACAGAAAATATCTTTGGGCAAAATTGATTTGACGTGTACTTTGACTTTTCAGTTTGGCCCATGTCCTTTATACACAGTCTATGGTCTGAGCAGTGGAAGGAGAAAAATGTTTTAAAATATTTAGATGTATGACACTTCATGTACCTACTGTATACTGAGCAATAGACAAACATGAACGCACATTATTTGTTGCTAGAATTCAGGCTGATACTGAACCTCAATTGTGCCTGTTGATAACCCTGTCTCCTAGAAATTACCTTTATATACAACTAATCTGCAAACGCAAAGATGTTTTTGCAGGACATGTATCTGGCAAAGTCACAAAAATGTTGATGCTAAGCATATCAGTAAAATATACATTGACGTTTCATTTGTTTTCCGCCAAAATATCCGATCCAGTACAATATCCATCCAGTTATCTGTAGAAACATCAACATTTAACTGAAACCACGATCTTTCCCTAACCTTAAACACAGTGTTTTTGATGTCTAAACCACAGATGGGGCTTAGGACGTGAACCCCGTTTTCAGGAGTCAAAGTCCTGAACTTTGTATGCAGAACATGCTCTCCGACCACCTCCTTGCGTCTCCATGGTACATGCTGTAAATGCAGCGCTCACTCAATAACCTTGCCTCCGAACACAATCGAGGCAGCGGTTACATTTGCCATCACAACGTACCTGGGAGAACAATTTAGTAGGAGTTAGGAGACAGGGTTGCTGGCCAACCGTGGCCAATAGTGTCTGGACTGGGCCACTGTTCTATCAGTCGCCAAGCCAGATGTTCTTTATGAGCCATCAGTGCTGTTCTGAGTACTGCACTGATGCCTTGATGTGCACATTGCACCTGTAATTGGTAATGTAACTAATCACTGAAGCAACGAACAAAGAGAAGTTTCCATGAGATCAATTGAGAATCAGTGTGTAAAAACATTTGTATATACTATAAACTGTATAAACTGTATGTTACCATCAATTCTCAAATAGTGACGTCTGTATGAGAGGCCTTTACTTCTAGGTCTCCCTGTTTTATATGTATAGTTTTGTGCTATTTTAGTGAGACGCTTCCCTGCTTTCTGTTGTTGCTGATGTTTGCTGTTAATACAAACTCAACATTTCTTGCATTTGTTTCTCATTAAAAAAAAAAAAAAAAAACCTAAGTAGTCCATGGGTATGATCTCTTACTGTTCGTGAATCACGTACTGGAAGCCTTGAGTTTCATTAACAGTATCTCAAAATCATTCAGACGTGAGTCACAATGAATGAATCTTGATTGAGAAAGCAGCATAGTGGTGAGTATGACAGGACTTTGCAGTTGTACTGAGGTGGAAACGTCCATTATGTTATCCATTAAGTTGACAGCCATTATAGTGGAGGGAATTGATTCTTTTTTTTCTCCACCATTTTCCCTGACCTTTTGCTTTACAGCTATTATTTGAGGACTGACTTTCATTTGTGAGTTCATATTTTCTTTTTTTAACAACGTTTTCTTTTACTTTAATCTATAGCTCTTTTATGTGTTTATATCTATGGCATAAATTACTCTTATCCTCACCTGCATGTGCATTTCCTAATATATTTTTAAATACTTATACCTTATACTTATACTGTATGTGAAAATGTATTTATGTTAATGTATGTATATTTATTTAAGAAAGTCCTCCAAGATTAGTGCTATGTCAGACCAAGTCACTGTTAATTCCATAAAGCTCTCCTTCATTTGTAAGCAATGCAATCACAAGCTGCCTGTTAACCTGTTTGAACCCGGCCTCTTAAAGTCTATGTTATGACGACTTACTGCTGTGACAGCGGCTTGTCAGCCTCTGAGTGATTTAACAACTGGAAGGTTGGAACAGTAATACACTGAATAAATAATTGATATAAATAAGTCCTGCTGTGTGGTGGTTTCTGCTCTGTCCTCCCCTGCCAGCGTCACGGCTGCTTTCAGCAAGTCAAAGTCGAAAAAGTTTTTAAAGCACTTTAAACGACAATTTGAAATTTCTTAAAAGGAAAACAACAAAAAAATGTATCATCACCAGTTTCTGTCTGCCTCAGTCTGCCTGCACTTCTTTCTGAATCTGACTCTCCACAGGAGGTTCCTACTACTGCTGCTTAACACAACACACACACACACACACATTCACACACCACTCTTCATAAAAACCCTGACTGACTGACAGAACGAGTAAAGAGAAGAGTGCATTAAAATTCATGACTTTTTGTTTTAAAAGGATTCTGTACAGTTCCCCCAACACACGTTTATTCTCTCACAGCGAATTTAATAGGTTTGGTGCTTCTGTGGAGAATTAGCTGTGAAAATACACACACACACACACACACACACACACACATTCACATGCAAGGTTTTAATAGTCAAGGGCATATACACCCCATGATGTGGATACACATTCAAAGGCATTATGTAAGACATATTAAAGCTTACAACTCAATTACAAATATGATCACCACAGGAGAAAAAAAACAGAAATACAAACACAGAGGGAAACAGACAAATAACACACACACACACATACTGGAGCCATTGTTAAACAGTGTGTGCAGCTCAATGACAGTATTTTATGGTGCTCTCGGGCTGTAAGAGTTACACCAATAACACCACTAATACTGTGCTTTAATTAGCAGTCAGATGTGTTCCACTGTGGTCCACCATCATAACCATATGACCGATATGATACAGCTTGACAGATTACACATTTATTACAGTATATCATTATTCGTTTTACTGCTTTTAGCTGAGAATTGTAGTGTCCCAGTAGTGCAGTACAAATACTGAAAGAAGGCAGTTAAAATGGAAGCACTGACAGAAATTGAAGTTCAGCTTAAGTGTAAGTACTGAATGAAGAAGAAGTGGCAATTTAAGTGGAAGAGTTCAGTGAAGCTGAAGCATCAGTTGAAGTGAAAGTGCGAAAAAGGGTGAAGATTCAGTTGAACCTCAAGCACTGAAAAGTTTTAGTGTCAATTGTGTGTAAGTGATAAATTGAGATGGAAGGGTCAGTTGAAGTGATTTAATGCCAGTTCATGAATATATACAGTACACTGAAAGAAGTCAGGTAAAGTGTAGTCTAACCTATTTTTTCAGAGGTGTATATGATAAAGTCGTGTATGACCCCCTGGGCTCAGCTGAGAAAAACAAAGAGCCATGTGTAAATCTGTACTCTCGGTTTACAAATCCGTGCGCATGGATTTGGCAATCCGTGACATTAACTGGTGACATTTACATATAAATATCAATTGACCCTGTGTTCACACTGAGACAGACGAAAATGAAAAGACTCTGTCAGTCAAAGCTCAGCTTTGGGAAGGGAAGAGATACAGGACAAGACGAGGAGACTGAGAGAAAAAGAAAGTGAGAAGGTCATTTGTGCTGTTGGTCTTGGTGGTCTTGTTGGTTGGGCGTGTGTGTGTGTGTGTGTGTGTGTGTGTGCGTGTACACATTCATATTTGTTTTCTCAAGCTTGAAACTATTTCAAGAGGAAGGACATGAATGGGAAGGCTGCACTAAGAGAAAGAGAGAGATGTCCATGTGAAAATCTGAGATTTTAAGAAACTGACAACCTTGTTGTTTACCTGTAGTGCATCCCTATTGTATTGTCCATAAAACTGACCTCTGGCATTGTGTGCACATGTGGGTGGGTACATTGGCTGGTTGTGAATTGCTCTAAAGCAGTAGCCTAATGTTGGCCTGAATACAAAAACAGGATCTCCTATATCAGTGTTACAACACTGAGTTGAAGGGCTTTTTCTTCTTTCTATTCTATACTGTTCTTAGAGCCTCACCAGAAGTGGGCCTAAAACTGTAGTGTTTGTCCTGAGGGTGGCACTAAGGCCATGGACGTCAATAAGATCACAACAGTTTGACCACTTGTAAGCAAATTGCATGGAAATCTGTTCAACATATTATTAGATATTTTTATCCCATTTACACTTTACACTACGTCTTGGAGAGATTGGATTGCTATCTGATATCAAAAAAGCCCAGTGTAAACCCCCTCAGGGTAGACACATATGTAATCTTTACTGTTCCTTAAGTGTATATACATCAGTGTGATCTGTGGCAGTAACCACTTACAGGGTCTGTCCTTCATAATGATGGCATCTGAGGTGACATTGAAATTAGCCGTCTTTCCCCCCCGTCACATTAAAACAACAGCTTCAGCAACTTCAAGGCAGAGCAAGCTGTTGTAGCGTTTATCTGATCCCTGATCCCAGCTAGCCAGTTTAGCTAACTAAAACAGGTAGCTAAACTAGCAAGCTCTTGTTTTTATCAATTACCAAACAGCTTCAGGTGACCAAAACCCTCTAGACTAGAGAAGGGCCTACCTTGATTTACATCTAGCATGGGCTAGGTTATATAAGATTGTTGGCTAAAACAGAGACATAATGTGGCTAAATGTAAACGTATCCTAGAGTTCATCTTGTTAGAAGCATGAAATCCACAGCAATTTTCATGTAAATCTGCCCATGAGCTTTCTCTGTTACAGCCTTATTGTCCTCAGAACCAGCTGTCCGATATTCAAAATACTATCTAAACTATTGGTCGGTTCTATGGACAAAAATAGTAACATCGTTTTAAAGTATGCTGGAATTGCCCCCTGCCAGTGAAACTTAACATGCCTGTAGTGTGACTATAGTGAAACTGAGGGACTTGGATTTATCCTTGTAGATATAGTTTACAACACAGAGAAACTCGGAGATTTGAATGGCTGCCTCACAGGTATCTCACCTCACCTGGTGGGCAAGAGACAAAAATATATAGACAGGGAATGCAGGCTATGCATCATTGTGAGTTGATATGGATTTGTTGACATACAGTGCCAGCCACTCAGAATTGCTGCTCCCAGACGGAGGCTCTTTGGCTGCCAGCCGGCTGGGATCCGATTTCCATCCATTTTCCAGCCACTGGGGCTGTATTTGAAACCTCCTACTATACTAGCAGTATGTATGGATTTGGCCAAAATGTATTATGTAGTATGCAGTATGCAAACAAAAGCAAAATCTGCAGAATGCCAAAAGTACAGATTCGGTAAAAATGTCCAGTATGCATCGAACCAGTCTACCTCGCCTATTGTGTCCCACAATGCAAAGCGCTGGCAAATAAAGGAGATGAGAGGACAAGGATCAGCAGCAAAGTAGAATAAGGAAAAGACGGATATAAGGAGGAGCAAAGAAGACACCAGGAGGGGAGAAGATCAGAGCAGAGAGCACAGGAGAAGCAGAGGAGGAGACAGGAGGTGAATGTACATGTTCCTGGTGTAAATCCCACCAAATCCTCCATGCACCTCTGGAGACCTCTAGCAGAACCTTTTTCTTGCATCTTCTCTTTCCATCTTATTTCTCTGTAATTTCATCTTTTCAATACCTGATTCACATGTTATTGAACACTGAATTGTTTTAATTGTTATTTGAAATACTGCCAATAGCAGCAGCAGCAATAGCAGATACTACTACTGATATAATAACAATTGCATTTACATGACTAACATGGCTGTGACTTATGTTACTGCTCCAGCAGCAACAAGAGCAGAAGCTGTAGCAGTACCATACACTGTAAACTGTTTTTCTTATTGTGAACAATCCCATGAAAAGACCCAAACCAGCAATGTGTTAGTCCGTCCATACTTTTTGACTTCCCTACTCTGTCTGTGGCTCTCAGGTATAAGCCCACTGGTTCCTACTGAAGAGTTAAATCTTAAAAAAAAAAAACACACCTCATAAATATGTAGTTTCATGTTTAAAAAGGCTCAGTAATTTCCTAAAACAGCTGCTCACTGTAGTTCTTATCAAACAAACAGGAGGAAATAGTGTTGTTGTTGGGGACTATTTTCAGCTGCGGATTAATCCACATTCGAGGATGGAGTCCAAATAAACTACAGTGTGTGTGTTCATGGTAATGAAGGAACAACAGTGTGGCTCACTGATGTGTTTTAATAGTATAGACAACAATGGAGCTCTATGGCACAGAGGAAGGAGATCTATTAGGCTGTGATACACACACAATACTTGTTAGTAGGTACAGTTTGTTTCGTTTGCCTGTGTGACTTCTCTCCCGGTTTTGAACTTGCCTGAACTGTTAAGTAAACTGAAACCCTTTCCTTGCACTCTGACTGTCTCATTGTCCAGTGAACTTTACAGTTCAGAAGCTGATTGTGACATTGTCACAGGTTGAATATGTTATAGTCAGTTTAATCTAAGACTGATTTTCTCCAAAACCTCTCAGATTGTGTCCTTTTAATAACTATCAGAGATCTGAAAAGGTAAAACTATAGCAAGAAAACAGGAAAGATCAGAGAAAAGTCAAGAAATAAGAAGCTAAATTTGAGCAGCCGAACAAATGTGTCTCCTTTGCTGTTCCATTTATCATGCACAGTTTGGTTTGAAGTGTCCATGCAAAAAAAAAAAAAGAGAGAGATAGCTATTAAGCTATTGTAGCTGTGATAGTAGCAGTAGTGCTGGTAATGACAATGACTTCCTGTAGTGGCCCACCATCAGGGAACCTGTCTGTGTCTGTCGCTCTCTGTGATCACACACTCTCTTTTGATTCGAGCTCCATCTGTGTCCCTCCTCTCCTTTCTGCTGGTGATGTAACAATGTTTATTATTCATAGGTGCTGAGATAATGGCCCTCATCAGTATTCCTCTCAGGATAGGGGGGAAGAGAAGAGAGAGCAAGTAAGACACATTTCATTTAGATTTCCATTTCTATCTCAGTTTGTTCTGATTACCCTTCAATGATGCCTGAGAAGCACTGGCCACTGAGCTCAACCTGCACTGTGTTATATATTACAGCTTCCAACTGACAGTATCTGACATAGAGGACTCCAAATAATACAGAGGCATCGTTTGATTGTCAAAGTTCAGGTCTCATTTCATATGAACTCTTCTGCTTCCTGTCCGCCTCCTCCTGCCATGTTGGAACGGATTTCTGCCATCTGCCGTTGCCAATTTGCTACACAAATTTGTGTTGCAACCAAAGATCTGGATGGCAGCCTGTCTTGTTGTAAATTGCTCTGAAGATAACTTCAATTAGTACAAATTAGATGACAACCAATGCACAAGAACAAAACAGAACTTTTCACATACAAAGTGAATGTGAATGTGATCTCTTTTGTGGTGTAGGAAGTAAGTTTTCTTAAATTTTCTCAGTCTTAAAAACTGATTTTTCCCATACATGATCACTTCTGTAAGTACATTAGCCTTTGCTATGATACAGATAATGTATCATCCCACAGTTGTTGCAGTTTTACTTAGTTACCTTCAGTAAGCACATTTTCGGAAACACTGTTGCAGTTCTGAAAACATTTGGAGCAATAATCAAACAGTTTTATATTGTGCTGCTCAATGCTTCATTTGTCCTGCAAAAATCTGTCACTCACTGAAAACATCTGACTTGTGTCAAAAGAAAATAACGAGAAAAAAACAAGTTCACCAGTGCCACCCAAATGGCATGTCCTTTCACCATTGCTTAAGCCAAAAATGTCCAAGGAATTGTGTCAGTATGACAGAAGACAATAAAATTGTTTCTTTGTGTACTTTCTCATTGAGACTTACATACAGTAACCCAATAATGAAGTCAAATAACCTCTACAGTCAACTAAATAAACTCATGTTGTACAAATACCTGTTTCAACGTCTATTCACATGTTTCACACTGTCAAAGTTCACCTGGTATGGGCCCTAATCACAGTGATTCACAGTCACTCCACCGCTCTCTCTGACCAAGCACATTACATACAGCATAACCTCACATCTTCTGTATGAGCAGTCTGCTGTTCTCCTCTTATGCCTGCCTTATTCCTAAGACTGTAGTTTCAAGCCCTGAGGTGTAAATGTGTTTGAGAAATGACAGAACATCAATGACTATGTTTACATGCACACTATTTTTCCACTTTTATTCCAAATATGACAATATTCTGAATTTGATACGGGTCATGTAAACAGCATTTTCTGTTTGGATATTCTGAATGAGGCCTTATTCCGAATGTAGCATTTTCTGATTAAGACGTGGGATATGCTGATATTATTTAGGTTTTAGGAGCATTCTTTGGACATGTATACAGCACATTCTGAATATGCGTCTCAGTTTGCGATACATGGCCTCTTGCCTGTTTACGGTCAGCTCTGTGCGTTGGAAACAAACCAACTAGCCAACAGTTTGCAACACTGGGGTAGAGATGCATGCACAAAGGAAAAGCCCACATTTCTGGTGGGAAGGAGAAACACACCTACTGTTAAACATTATGAAAGGCTTGGATATCAACAGGTTTTTGGATATGCACAAATATCACAGCACCTTATTCAAAATAAGTGCAAAAAACGGAATATTTTGTGCATGTAAACATAGTCAGTAACATTTGTTGCACCTGTGAACTACATTTGACAACATGTGTGAGGTTACACACAAATTTGAGCATGAACATGTTACTACTTCATGGTGGCACTACAGAAAAAGTCAGGGGAACCTCAAAGTCATTAGGATTCATCCTTCTATCCTTCTGGGGACCATGAATGAAAGTACAAAATTTCATGGCAAAGCATCAAATAGTTTCTGAGATATCCGAGTCTTGACAAAAGTGGTGGACTAACCAACCAACCGGTTGACATGGCCATGCCTTTTATTATGGCTTAAAAATGTTACATTGCCTGTGAGGTCACCATATATGATAACCATATCGTCATTAATATTATTTATTACAATTTCCAGGTGTTCCACCAGTGGAACTGCTGTAAAATAGTAACTGATTTCTTCCTGCTGCAAGGGTTGGTGTCATTTTCAGGACAACACCAACATCAGATTTCTCTTTGTCTGGATTTTCTGCACCTCGACAAACATCAAAGTCATAAAGAAAGCCATTTTGTCCAGCACGTCTCCACATCTTGAACCCCCATTTGTGAGGCTTTGCTGGCATATAGACACGTAGATGAGATTTTCCCTTGAATGGCACCATCATTTCATCAACTGCATGACATTCTTCAGGAGGTATATGCAAAGAAATTGTTCTCGTAGTTTTTGTAACCATGGCCTGGGTTCCACAGTTTATCTTTCTTCGCATCATCAGACACATTGAGGTTGTCCTGAAAGTGAATCAGTGTCAGCAATTTCAGAAATCGATCTCGAGACATCGCATCACAAACTGTGTGGTGCTTTGTCTCCATCTCCCAATAGGCTTGTACATTGGGCATCTGTACTAACCCAGAACCTGCTCAATATCTTTGGCAGTTGTGTTTACTGACTTTTCTGTTGTTCTGCAATTTCCTGTAGCATTTCATCTGTAACAAACTGTTTGAAATACTTGTATGGTGTCCAGTCACCTGTCTTCTGAGGCTTCCTCAACACATTCATCAAAGCTGACTGCTTTGTTGTTGTGTCCTGTGTTGTTGTTGTTGGGCCCTCTACTTTTGTCCTCATCTCTGTGCTCATCTGGTCGACACTTTCGTCTTGCAAGTCTTCCTCATCACTATCCGAGCTTCCCTCAGTAAGCATTGCATTAGGAGTCCATTCCTCATCATCATCATCATCATCACTCTCATCTTCCCCTAACTGCTCCATGTCACTTGAATTGCCATAAATAATCATGCTGATGACATCAGCAACAGTGTACATCTACCATCTAAAAATACACGCAAAAACAAATGACTGTACTCTGAATTTCTTCTCTGAATTGGTTAATATAACATACAGATTATGATAGCCAAGGAATTGTTTTAGTGAAAATTGATGAGTTATGGCAATTATTAGCAAGTGAGTGATTGCAACATCCAAGTGATTAGCATGAGAGCAGGTTGCATAAGAAACACATAAATATCTCAATTTCCACTCTAAATATATTTTAATGATGACATTTCAATCTTTAATTAGTTTAATTAAATAATCAAAACCGTGTATTTTGTCATTGTGGTAGGCATAATGCAGATTGCATCATGAAATGCAATACAATGACGAATGAGGGATTTACAGATAAATGAACTTATACCTGCTGTATCATATTTGGTACACACATTTTCAACACTATTTTACTATAAAATAAGGGTCAAAATATTAAGTAATTATAAGTTACTTCAATGCAGTAAATATTCATATTGAAATATAAGTAACAATATAAATGTTATTCTTACTGTAACTTTTTCAAAATTAGCAAAGATTACCTTGCCAAAAACTTGTGAGTTGCTACATGACGGTAGCCATTTTGGATTTGGCATTCAAAGGCTTCGAAGACGTGTCAGATTGGATACAACAGGTTTTTCAGGAAAGTACCGATCATGATGATGACGTAGAGGTCTGAGAAACTCGTGTAGCAAATATGATACAATTGGCGTTATATCTCTTTCGATCCAGATGTCTTTTAGCTCTGTTCTATTTAAAGTCCATTGTAACAAGAGTTCAAGTCGACCGCAGCCTCGCTTCTTCATTAAGGGCATGTGTCCACATAGTGTTTTTTTCTGAGCGCCAGCGTCTTCTTTCAATTGTTCCCAATGAGGAGAGAGCGTATGCACCCAGCGCCTTTTTTTCCCAGAGTGCTCCGCCTTTTTTGTGCGGCCGCTCCGAGCGCTTTCAGTTGAAAATCTCTGAACTTTTCAGAAAGGCGCTGGTGTCATCACTGATGCTTTTTTTTAATGCAACCAGTCATAGATTAGATGGGTCTCGTCACCATGGTAACCAAGAAAATGGAGGAGAAACTTGTGGCCGTGTCTGTCTGTCCTGAGCTTTATGATATGTCAGACAGAAAAGCCCATTTGTGGCAGCAGATTGGCCGGACACTGAATGTTGCTGGTGAGTGCTTTTATCACCCTATGCATTGTAAGCTTGTTGTTAGTTGTGTAGCACCCCCTTAACTTAGAGTTAAGATATTGTTGTCATAGAAACAAAACCCATGTGCAGCATTTTTTTCTCGCTCCCCAGAACCATGCCAGAAAAAAGCTCTATGTGGACATCGGCCCTAAAGAGGAAACTCCAAACTGTATACTGCCTCCTCTCAAGCCTACTGGGAGTTCGGTACAATTAAGATAGAGTTTGAACAGAGTGCCACCGCAACACCTTATTTACATTATGACCCTGACCTGCATATGTGACTAAAATATGGACAGAAATCAATACTACCATCATCATCACTTCTACCACCATCATCACTACCGCCATGACTTTTCATGACAGCTCTCTTTTATTTTTATCTCTCCATTTACTCTTGTTAGTACATAAATTATAGGACTGTCTATGCTTATTATCTATTATGAGTGTCACAGATGAAACTCTTCATTGAGGACAATACCACAAACACACACACACACACACACACACACACACACACACACACACACACACTTGATTAGCATGGGCTATTTTCAGAACAACTGACCGGGCTGTGAAATGAAAGGTGTTGCCACGGTAATTAAAACTGTCAGTCATTCTGTCTGTGTCGGTTTGGATGTGACGCAGTACAGTCTATGGTTGTTTCACTTGTCAATCACATGAACATTTGTCATACGGTGTCCACACCATCAAACTAATTGCGTTTTGGGTTTTAACAGAGCTCTCTCTCTGTAAACGGTTGCAACTTTGAGAAACTTTTTAACATTTACATAGATACATTTTTTGTTTCCATATATACACTCAGTTGTCCAGCTAGCTAAAATCAGTGCAGTCTAACACAGTAGCCTAGTAATAAATCAAGGTTGAGTCAGTAAGTTCGTGCTACAATCTGTTTCAGAGAGGTGTTGATTCAACTGTATGGTCATTTTGGAGGCTGTAGTCTGTGGTGCTGTTGAACTGTACTGAGTTGTTGTTTCTAGGGAAACCCGGTGCATAATATGGCCTTAGCTATCACCATTTAGCAGTGCATTGTCAATGTACTGCGCTATACCTTTACTGTGGTAAGCTAATGATCACTGATGTTAATACTCATATTCTGTATTCCCAGAGTTCCATTCAATTATCTCTTGAATAATTTCATAAAGCATGCGATTATTACAGCATTGATGATTTCACAATCACAAAAACTCAATGTTCTTTAAAAATAACCACAAATTCATGAACCTAATCAATTTTAATGAAGTCATGATTAATTAAATTAAAATGTGGAGAAGACATCAGAATTTGTATAGTTTTTTCATTTCAGTATCATTTCAATTCAATTTATTATGCAGGGGCCTGTTTGAAGAGGAGTGCAGAGGACTGAGAACTTCCAAGTTTCCTAGCAACACACATACAAGTCCACATACCCATCCACAGAGAGAAACAAACACCATCTGCCCACTTCCTGCTGTTCAGGAAGTCTCAGCAGCACTAAGATGGCCGCCCCCATGTAGAGCCGGTTGAAGCCCGAATTGGGCACTGTTTAATCCTTGGAGACAGTTGCTATGCCAGAAGATACGAGATGTCATGATGTAGAAGAGCAAATAAATGCTATTTTGTAAAATGGAGGAAAAGCTAATATTGTGTGTGCCTGAATTCCCTGAATTGTACAACACAAGTTTACACTTGTATCGAGACCTCATCAGGAGGATGACCATGTTGGAAACACGTTTCTAACCAAGTAGGCATATCAGGTGTATTTTAACAGGTAGCTTGTAGGTAGGCAAAATGTGTAGCCTATATGATGAACATAGCTGACCGGTCAGATGCATCTTCGTTGCTGGCAACAACAAATTGCTCTGTCCTTCGTGACTCCCCTGAACACCTGGTCAGATGTGCGCTGCGCCGAGCACAGCTCAAATCACGTTGTGTCTGAAAGGTCCTTAACATCTCTTAACAACTGCATATGTATGGTCCTGTGCACGTGTGTATTTCAAGTGTGTGTGTGTGTGTAAAAAATAATAAAGGAGTGAAACAATGTTTAAATTTCAAAGTAATTCTTCTTCCTGGCTCCTCCCTAACCATGATGAAATAGGCAAGAACTCTGAGGTCTATAGATTGTTGCAGGGATGACATATCTCTGTATTCCAACCTTTAAGTTAACGTCGCCCAGTTTCCCTCGACAAAAAGCCAATGGGATTTTTCCATTGGATTTTGGATTATTTCAGAAAATATGTTCTGTGGCAAACAAAAGTTTATGATAATCTTCACAAATGAACACCGCTTTTATGATTTTTGAAGCGTAAATGCAATCACCAGAAGTAAAAAGCTATCGTTGATAACAAACTACACCACGGTCGCATGACTTCAGTGTCACCACCATTAAGCTTCCAACTTGTAATTTGATTCTGCACGTTTACCTCTTCTACAAAAGTACTTGGGAAAGTTTGAGTTGGAAAAGTTTGCAAGAGCGCGATTATAAACCCAACAAGGCTGTAAAGGCGGACGAGTGAATAGATGAGTTTCTGTGTTTGGCGTGATGACGTTTAATGTACCCAACCTGTCATTTAGCCACTTGTTAGCAGCCGCCTTTTTTAAGACATGTAAAAGCTTTAAAATTCACCAGTGGGGTATTTACTGACGTATTTTATGGTGCTGTTGGTTCCGTTAGCATTAGCAAGCCTGATAAGCGGAAGACGTCGTTCATAAACGAGATTTGTTCCTCTGCAGTGTCAGTAAGCACAACTTAATCTTCTTAACAAGATATTTAGGGCTGAAGCACAGTAACGGAGAGCAGAGACAGAGACACACCAGAGAGCCACACAGGTCCCCACACAGTGACTCTCTCAAAGGAAAATAAACTACTGGAAAAACAGGGAGACCATCACTAGAAGCACGAGACACAGAGAGTCTGACAGTAGCTGCTCGTGGCTGGTTAGCTCTAAAGCTCTACGTCTCTGTCTGTGCCACACCTCCTACAGTTGTGGTTCCCTCACTCCTCTGGAGGAAGGGTTCTAGCAGAATTTGAGGCAGTTGTTACTCTTTAATGAAGGAATGCATGTCTGTTTAGTCATTCTAAAGGCATCAATATTCCATTGGTTGCAGTCAAAGCTATTTATAATCATCTCTATATGGGAGACACGTGCATGCAAAGCACAGAGCAATGCATATTATATTATACATAATAGGCTATAGTAGGCTATTGCAATGGAGGTTATTAGATGTTACAGGGTGTTAAATGATTAATAATGTGTCTGTGTGTCTACAGGCTGCATGTATGACAGCAGCACTAATGAAAAGTGACAAATCATTACTGTTCTTGCTTGCACTTTGATATTTCTACCACACAGCATTTTTTTCAATATTAATGGGGTTAGAGTTTTCAGTGGTACTTCCTCAAGTTGACAAAAGTGATTTATTATAGTTTGTTTGTCTTCACATTTATTATACTGTCCATTGATTCTGGTCCAAGTCTAGATTGGGGATGCAAAAGCATATGAACATGCTATACTGTGATCACAAGGAACCTTCTCTGCTTGACAGTATTTTTAAAAGCCGACGTGCAGCTGACTTTTGCACATTAAGGCTGTGGAGATGCACATTTCTGGAATGTTACTGAATGAAACACGGGGAGAATTAAACATATTTCATTGCTAGAGGGACAAAACAGACATTACAACAACAGTAACTATAGCTGTGGTAAAGCCGCATGTTGAGGAATTATGTGGCTGCATACAGTTTTCCTCAATATGTTACCTGCTCTTGTTGGTCGTTCACTGAACATTTAAAAGCTGCAGTGAAGTGTACTGTACTGCACAGCATGCACAGCAGATTAAACCCTGAACAATCGTACTCAGGGTGGGAGTATGTGTCTGTGTTTAAACGCATTTTCTGAATACGTGACAGGAGCATGTTGAAGCAAAAAAAAGGGGTGTTAAGTTGCTATTTAAGTGTAAATGAACTTGTGCTTTGGACCTTCTGAAATGCTGAAGTTGAGTTTTAAAGTCTCAGGCTTTAAATGTCCGCTAATACTTTTGCTGTGGACTCTGTTGACAATGCAACTTTGACATCTTCAATTCATTAGCCACTGGAACATCCTGAATGTAAGATATTAGGGCTGAAAGTCGAAGATTTGAGTCATCATTCGGAGAACCCTGAGTCGACTGAGATTCTTGTTGTTTTTTTGGTTTTTTTCCCCGGTCCTCAGAAGTAGCTGCAGAGTGAGCGCTCCTCGCTTTCACACTGATCTCAGGGGTAAAATCATTCCACGTCCTCAAGTCGTCCTGTCCGCTTGGTGAAGATATCAGTGGCAGCTGCGGACCCGGACCCAGGGTGAGTCTGAGTGAGACGGAGGCAGCTGCCCGGAGGAAGAGAGGCCTCGTCCGGTCAGGCTCCGAGATAACGTTCTCTTCTGCATTCCGCTTAGAGGTGGTGAATTCACAGCTCACAGCAACTTAATACAATACAGTCTCTGGCTTTTGTTTGATATCTAGTGTCGGCAAAAAATGTTGCTCATTTCCCATCCGTTGTTAGCTTGGCTTGTGTAGCCTACTATATTACGTGAACATCGCTGTCACCCTGAACGTCCCGCCAAACCCCATTCAAAACTCTGGCAGTTCAATAAAGTGTTGCTTGATCGTCATATATATATATA
>LKNJ01005698.1:0-12287 GCA_002120245.1 Maccullochella peelii
TGCCCTGCAGCCCTGCAGACTGTCGGCTGGTCGGTTTGTTTCCAGCACAGAGCTGAGCGTAAACAGGAAGAGGCCGTGAATCAGCTGTATACGTGTCCAAAGAACGCTCCTAAAACCTGAATGTCTTAATGGGAAAATAAAACATTCAGAATAAGGCCTAATTCAGAATATCCAAACAGAATATGCTGTTTACATGACCCGTATCAAATTGGGAATATTGAGATATTGGGATTAATAGTGGAAAGTGAGCGTAATGTAAATGTCAGTGAAACTTCCCTGAATAAATGAAGGTTATAAGAAGTGAGTGCAGTGTTTTTACCCCTCTGTGAATATCTGTGGTTGCCTGTAAGCAGATTTCTCAATAACTTCTAAAGAATGAATTTCCAGAGCCAGGGAACATCTGATTAGATTTTTGGTAGTGATCAGGCTCACTGCTGTTTTTTATCTGTAATCATGAAACTGTGTTAGAGACTCACGTTCCAGTCGACCCTAAACAATCTGATGGTTCAGTTTAACTGTAAAATGTAGTTGACGGGGATGTTGTTTTTGGGTGTAACGGCCAGTTGGAGAATTGTTCAGTGTGACAGCCTTTCAGCACTGTAATTACAACAGGACATACTGCAGTGTACGCTGTTGACATGTTGTGTTAATGTTAGTTAATGAGGAGCAGATTGGGGTGGTTTATTTTGTGCTTCTATATCTTGTATGTCTGCCGCAGCTCTCTGCCTGAGCTGCTGGAGAAGAAAAGACTGATCGACCTGCACACCAACGTCGCCACGGCCGTTCTTGACCACATCAAGGTACACCGCAGTCAGGGTCCAAACCAGCGGACTCTGTAATTACACTGTCAGTCACTTGGTGCCTGTGTCGGCAAAACATTTTTTAGTGGTAATGACAACATTTTAGTTTCTCAGTTTTCAATTTCTAGCTTTATTTTTAAAGTTTCATTTAATTTTGTTTCAAAGTTTGTTTTGTTTGTTCGAGTTTTCAGTTGAAGTAAATAAACATGTCCATACGGTAACCTTGGTAGCGGCAACACGACACTGTTGTTGTTGTTGTTGGATAGACGAGAAATGGAGAGACAAGTTTTCTATTCTCAGATTTTTATTACTAGCGAGGCAAAAAATGTAAAGTTTGTCTTGAGGCTGGCGCCAGAGGAAAGGTCGCGTTGTTACCTAAATCGAAAGGGTTTTTCCTCTGTATGGTGGCCATTTTAGGTTACGTTGACACTAAAGCTACAAGATCTTTGTGCTAACATGCGCGAAGATTAGTGCACATGAAGTAAAAATACTGCAGTATTAGTACACAGTTCGGAGTTTGAACGCTAACTTGATGCTGTTTGTGTCCTCAGAGTCGTAAACTGGACGTTTACTTTGAGTTTGAGGAGAAACTGATGAGCAAGTCGACTTTAGACAAATCACTGCTGGACATCATCAGTGACCCAGATGGTACGAACACGCACGCACACACACACACACACACACACACACACACACTTTTACTTTATTGTTACCAAAAGACACATTTATGTATTATAACTGTGTGTGTTTATCAGCCGGGACCCCCGAAGACAAAATGAGGCTCTTCCTCATCTACTACATCGCAGCTCAGCAGGCTCCTTCAGAGGTAATACACAATATACACAATATACACAATATACACAATACAATAACAGCTAAACGCTGTATTTGTAACATTTACAAACCAACATTACAAAAAGCTGTACAGATAAAAGCAAAATAAAAGATTTAACACACGCCAGAATAAAAATCAGGGTCATTAAAACAATACAAACAATATGTTTTGATGCAATTAATTAAACATAAAAATAGCTACAGATTAGTAATTTAAAACATTGATTTGCAAAATATTAACATAAACCTTTTTTTTTTTTTTTTTTACCTATTTCAGTTTCAGCATCTCACAGTAAAGTTTCACATTTGACATTTCAGTTTCCTTCATCCAGTTTGCAGCTGCTGTCACATTAAATTAACTGATGCATTCAGTGGTGAAAGAAGCACTCAGCTCTGTTTACCACACAGTGTAGAAATACTCTGTTAGGAGTTACAGTCCTGCATTCAAAATGTTACTTAAAAATACAAATTAGCATCTAAAATGTACTTAAAGTACCAAAAACAAAGGAGCTCATTATGCAGAATAATATATATTATATTATTGGATTATAATTAGTGATGCATTCATGTGTTCATCACTTTAATGTTGCAGCTGGTGAAGGTGGAGCTGCTTTTAATGGCTTTATATTCTGCTGGGAGCTTCATCTATAGTTGTCAAATAAATGTAGTGCAGTAGATAGAAGTATAATGTAGCATAAAATGGAAATACTCAAGGAAAGTACACGTACCTTGTAAACGTACTTAGTTACTTTCCACCTCTGGTTGTATAACCGGAGCCATTACAGGACTCCACCTGTTGTGGGCTTTTGGCATCTCAGTGCAGGTGTGATTTGCCCCTTCTCATAAAGCTCCCACACCTTTTCAGTGCATATATGTTCTATGAGGGACGGTTTGGTTTCAACCACCTAACTGTGATGCACTTTATAGCGGCCTCTAGTAGGATATGTTAGAGATCAGTTTGTAGCCCTTCCCTCAAAGCCCTCTGGAATATAACCGACCTTTGACGACCTTTTCCAACAAATCTTTGAACATCTTTAAGCTCTGAAGCACTTCCCGTGTGTTTCGTACTTCATGTCACAGGTTTTTTGTCAGGTTTGTGCAGCCCAAACAATGAATCCTTTGACAACAAGCTGAGTGTAACTAATAATATCCATGAGTAAAGTCTGGCTCTTTGAGAAAACCGCTTCTTTTTGTCAACATCCAAATATTTTCCATGTTAAGGAACGTGTGTTTTCATTTCAAACCTGCTCCAGTGCCACTTTGTATCTCCAAAAACATTTGGTTTCCAAACCACTGCTGTGATAGATGCGGACGGGCTTTCTTCAGAAGTGTGTTACTGGATCTGTTACCATATAGTGAACTGAGACACCAAACCGCCCCTGCACCAGCTTAACCCAAACCGTCATCACTTGGCTCTTATGTCTCAATTGTTCTCTTAAAGTTGAGCCACATCAGTGAAGGACCTGTGAGACAAGTAGAATTAAAGTGAGAGTTAACAGTAGGAGGATACTGAGGGTTTTCTGGGATGTATTAGAAGTTGTGTGAGAGCAGAGATGATTCAGCGGTGAGGTGGTGACGTGAGGTTTGTGGTTTAGTCCTGTCAAAATAAAACCCCACACTGAAGACACTTGAGGGAACTTTCTGTGAGCCTCCTGCGGTTCAGTGTTTACTTCATGGAACAAAACAGAGACGCAAAAGATCTGAGGAGACAGAAATTAAAAACACAGCGCCACAATGCTCCTCTTTCCTCTCTGGAGAGATGGAGCAGCCTTCCTTTAGCACTGTCACCGTCAGGGTCAAAGGTCAGGAGCCGGCAGTTTGACACTGTGTTTTATTCACATTATTATTTGTTTAGTTTTAATGTTACAATGAGGGACATGCATACTTTCAAAGGTAAATAAAGTATTGAGTTACTTCTGTATCAAACACAGATTGAGAGCAAAAAGAGGTTTCTGTGGCTACATGGTTCTTATATTCCTGTCACTCTCCTGTATCCATTCATATACAGATGTTTGCCCTGAATTGAAAAGCACAACACAAACAGCCAAAAAACTATTTAAAACTGCGGCCTCGGGGGTTATTGGAGGGGCACAGATGTCTCGATTTTGTATGAGGGCGTCCCACATTGTCAGACTTTGAACACTGCTTGTCTAAAAGAGCAAACATCAGTTCTTCTTTGTGGAAGGAATAAAAACAATAATAGCATTGGGTCTGAGTTCGGCTCTGGGTCTCAAATTTCGCAGTACGACTTGATTTTAGCGGGGTTGAGTCTTAAAGGCATGGCCATTGGCCAGATTTGGGTCTCCATCATGTGCACATGCTGAACTCATTTTTAGGGTATTGAATAATCTTCCCTGAAATGGAAATGGAGCAGCTAAGTTTAGTTAATTCCAGAGCTGGTACTTCTTACATCAGTACATTCTGTTTTTCTGTCTCACTCTGTGGTTACAGAGCGGTAATGAGAGAAAGAAACAGACGTTACCGCTACAATAAACTGTCTGTGATTTCAGGAACAGCTGTAACTTTAGGCTACTGCTGGTCGTCCATCTGTGAGAGATCCACACTAGCTTGCCAGGTGTTTACTGACTCTGCAAGACGACATTTAGGAGACCAAACCTTGGATGAAAGGACCACCACCCCAAAGTCACTCAGCTCTTAGTTAGCCTGAGGTGATCCTCAAAGACTCTTTTTAGTGTCTTGAATTTCACCCTGTATGCTTGACAGTTGGTCGTTAAAAGTAGGTGATTTACCTCTTTACACATAACAGGAGCTTGAGTTCCTGTCAGTCATGATGTACTCTTACCGTAACAAGTTTTCACAGTGGGAGAAAATATAGAAATCAAACTATCCGAAGAAACATGTCCAACGGATTCTGCAGCATAACCCACTTCTCTGCTGCCCTTCTGTGTGATCACTATGTTCTTCTGTTTGACAAAATCAACATTTTAATAGCATGGATTTTAAAGTTTGTGCTTGTCGGGCTATTAAGTCATTTCAGGTCAAAACTCAAAGTGGAGTCACAAGAATCTTTTTATTTTGTCATATCTGAAGTCATCAGATTTGCGACTTGAGTCTGATTCAAGTCACAAATGGTAATAAATGTATTTCACAGTTAGCGCCTGCTTTCTAAAGTCACCAAGGGCCAAGTAGAAATAAATCTCTAATGTTTTGATAAATTTTGAGTTGCACCAAGGTGTCTTTTACGTGTTTTTAAAATTGACTAAGCTAAAGCCAAACCTGACTGTAGGTAGCCTGGTTCCAGTGATTTGCCACCCACATTTTTCATTTTTAGCGGTTCGATAGGTCGGGTTTTGTGCTCATTGACGGCTGTTGATTGATTGGTGATTAAGAATGGGGACATCATTTTTCTACCTGGCTACGTCCATGAAAGATAAAGACCACAAACCAGCTGTACAGGTTGTTGTAAGTCGACATACAACAACATGAAATAACAACTCTTAAATTGACATTGTTTGATCGACATGACAAACGTTGGGTTAACTGCCCCCAGAAACCGCTACCAAAGCATCTGTGTCAACTGGAAACGACATCAACGAGATGGGACATCACTTGAAACTGATTTGGTTAAAGCAAAACAAACTGTCTCCCCCTCCCAAACAGAAATCGGCCTACATGAACACAATGTCAGTATGAATGAGCAAAGTGAACTGACATGGCGATTCAGATGATTTATCAGGCCAGAGGGTAATTGCAGCATCTTGCTGACGAGCTGTGAAGCATTTGGGTTTGGTGGTTCCTCCTCAGTGGGTGTAGAGACGGTGTTTATTTCTGGGATTGCGGAAATACTTGAGATTTGTGTCGTTGGACAAATTCAACCAAACAAAAATTCACTTGACATCTCAGATGACCGTCCTCCAGTTCTTCCCGTCGTCCCGGCCAGGCTTCTTCACCGACGCTCAAACTAAAACAGCACAGGGGACGCTTACATCACCAACTGATGGCTTAAACAGATGGTTTCAAGTCAGCTGTACCCTCAGGTCCTCAAAACTACATTATACTGATCAATAGCCACATTTTGGACGGGCTTTATGAGAAGCTTCTTCTTGGCTCTACCATATTTATAATTTCATTATGAGCCAGTGGTAGAACAAAGATGACAAAGCCAAAGCGCCAAGTTCCTCTCGGAAAACAGAGACCTGGTTAGAGTCACTGTAAAAGGAACACAGCTGGATCAGGTTTAGTTTGGCAGAAAACTCCTCTAATCCTTCATGATATGACAGAGACTGTGATTGTTATTAGTTTGACTTTGATGTTAAAGAAGTTCCAGGTACCAGGAGTTCAGTCTTAGTACATTTTGCATTTATTCCGCAAAGAGGTCAGCAGGTTTTCAAAACTCCAGTACTCCAGTAGTGTTTGAGTCAGTCAAGACCAGAGAAAAACCTGCAGAACTTTTTCTTGCCCCTAAAATGTTCCCGAACCTTCAACAGCAGTCAGTCAGTCCCGCTGCTCAGCTTGTACACCTGCAGAAATAATAATAATGTGTATCATTTATTCAGTCAGTGATCATTCAACATCGGTAAAACAGAAGACAGGCCAAAATCTGAAAGCACGAAATCTCATTGAGTCATGGTTATTCATCAATAACACAGTTAAACCTCTCCAAGACACACATGGTGGGGTTATCTATTGCCAGTGACATCAGTATTGGGTCAGGGAGGTAAAGTGTTTTCATACAGCTATATAATACTCAGCTTTTCCTCCATTTTAGTTTGAAGATCTTCCATGTAGTTTGGTGAAGTAGGTTCAGAGGATTCCCCACATAGCGCCCACATATGGGGAAGTTGTGTCAGATAATAATGAAATAAATAATATTCCTTTAGTGAACATGTAGAGGAAGATTGTGATGGTTGACAGCAGCCGCACTCATTCCTATAGACAAACACAAAAGACACACGACTGAAATTTGCATGAACATTACGACATCCACATCCAGTCCTTGATAATGTTAGCTAACCTTTTTAGCTATGCTAGCGACGTGGCTCCGGGGATGGAAATGTTGGTCGGTCGGTCGGTCCACCACTTTGATCCAGACTGAAATATCTCAACAACTATTGGATGGATTGCTATGAAATTTGGGTCAGACGTTCATGTTCCCCAGAGGATGAATACTACCGACTTTGGTTATCCCTTGACTTTTCCTCATTCAGTGAAATATCTCATCTTCTTGATGGCGCCAAGTTGCTGCTTGTTTAATTTTCAGTGCAGTTGTGGTGTAATTGCTGGTCCATAAATGTAATGTTAGCTACCATTACTGAACATTACTGAAATGCAAAATGCTTCTTGTTAGTGCAGCTAAGATGTTCAAGCACCAACCAAAAGATCATTTTGGTTGGTGGATTATACATTTTACCAACAGGAGCATAAAGTGTGATTCTGCAAATACATGCAGGAGGGTGAATGAAGACTTTGCATTCAAACAGTAATTACTCAGTAATTAGTGCCTGGCTGTTTGACAATCAGGCACCTTCTTGTAGCACACTGAGGCCTTCGCAGCGAGGCCTGTGATTCTCGGCGTCGGTTCAGATCTCCAGCTCGTCTCCGGCTTCCTCTGTGACAGCTCTCCCCTCTGCCAAGAAATGAGCCTCACTTTTTCTTTCATCCCTCTTTCATCCACCTGAGAGATGGATCGACCCGGGATTCCCCCCTCACCTTCGATCACCACCCACCCACTCTCTCTTCCTGTCATCTGTGGTCATCTCTGTCCCTCTGTGATCAGCTCTTGGCCTCCTGTCTGTCTCTTTTTTTTTTCTTCCTCTCCCCCATTTGATCTCTCACCCTTTTCTCCCTCCCTCGATCTGCTGCAGAGTCTCCAGAATGCTGCTCGAGTTTCTGACTGATGTGGTGAGATTTCAGTCCAACAAAAACAACCAGACACACTCTCACGTGGCTCAGCAGTTGTGTAATCCCTCGGTGGCTCCCGCTGAGCTGCCAGTCAGGAGCTTATTGAAGAGGAAACTATGTGTAGATGATACTCTGCGTCACCTTCGTCAGCTGTAGGTAGCAACAGCTTCAAGCGGGCGTGACAATGGACTCACTACTGAAACCAGCACTTCTTGAGGCTGCTGATGTAGAGCTGTCACAATAACTTTTAGTCATTTTAAGGAAAGCACAAGCTGAAGAATCCCAGGTCCTCATGGTCAACAACCAGACAAGAGTTCGGGCACAAACATGGTCCACGCAAGCATGCGAACGCAGATGCTTCGAGCTACGCAAGATCGATATCACGTGTCGTTGAGTTCTGGAGTGTGTCAGTCTGAGTGTTGCAGCTAAAAGCGTCTTTGGATGAGCGTAAATAGTGCAGACAGCATATTAACCAGACTGCACCACCACCAGCTGTTCTCTTTCAGAACATGATTTTAATATAAAAACAATGAATCACTCATGCCAAGGTAGAATAGTATGAAAGGTGAATGACCTTCTGTGCAACTGGAAGGGGTCCAGCGAGGCCGGGAGGCTAGCTTTTGTTTGCTGCCTGTGACTAACTGTTCAAAGCACTCCATAATAACAGAGCTCACAGTATCCGATTTTGTCCCGGCTTGTTACCAGAGTTTATCGTGTGATATTTGTGTGATTGTTCGCTGTGTTTCAGTCGGACTTGGAGCAGTATAAGACGGCTCTGTTGGACGCAGGCTGTGACCTTTCACCTCTCAACTACATCAAACAGTGGAAGTAAGTCTGTCTGTCTTTGTATCATGTGAACCTCCAGCAGTCTTATTTCAGTCTGTTCACTTGTATATTTTTAAACCCATTGAATTGCTGGATTCATACTTGGTGCCCTATAATTTCACATATTTATCAGGTTATATTTCATCCTGTGCACCACAGCATTGAGTTGTTTTTGGGAACACCTTGAAGAGAGCAGATTACAGGAACGTGTCGTCTCTGTTTTGAGAAATTAAGGAAAATAAAAAGACTTGGATTTATCGCCTGGATAATAAAACTGTGTAATTCAGTCGCCGTTTAACAGAAGAGCCAGTCACATTGAGTCATTCTGGTTTCCTCTCATCTTTTCCAGGGCGTTTACCAAGATGGCCGCCACCCCGGCCAACTGCGGCAACAGCGGAGTCAAACCCATGGGGTAAGTTAGAAACATCACATATGGGGGTTTTTTCTGCTTAAAACTGTTTTAAAAGTTCTTAAATCATCAAATAAATTCAAAAATGTTTGTTAAAATGTACAAAAGTCAATATTGTTCATAAAAAGTTGTTTATACTTGAGACATCAAATGAAAGCAGCACTGCCAGGCTGTTTTATAGAATTGTGTTTATTGGAAGCGTTTCTGTCGGGAGTCGACGTCTTGCCTCATAAAACTGTAAATCTCTGAGACAATAAATAAAAACACTCTGTCATACTAATATTACTCTTAAAGCTACCCTTTGAGCAAGGCACTTCAGAATAACTTCCAAAACTTCTAATTTAGGAAAAATAAAAAAAACTTGTCTCTTCATCATTCAGTGTCTTTAAACTTTTTGAGATCACATCCATTTTTTTCCCAGGTGGAGATGACCTCATTTTGGAAACTGCTCATATCCATCATATAAATCACTTTGCAAAGCGTATTTTAATAGCCTTAATGGTTTTATTTCCAAATTCCTGCCTTGGTTTTCTTCTGTTTTTCTCCCATTTTAGTTTGTTTAAGTCGCTTTAATGTGTTTTACTGTTTGTGCTTCTATTTAATTCATGTTAGCCGTTTATTAATACAACAGTCTCGTAATAAATCCTCCCTCTTGAAGGTTATAATGTTAAGTTTAACTCGAGCTCCACTCGTTAACTTTTTCTCAGCTTTCTTTTGCATCTGATCATCTTTATTGATCTGACCTGAGGTTATTAGTGACGTTAGTAGTTTTGGCTTTTAGTAAAAATAAATCTCTAAAAACAGTAAATCATCACCGAAGTTGTAACTAGTAGTTGTTGCATTATAGTAGTAGTCACTGTAGTATTAGCACTATTAACAGTAGCATAGCATTAGCAGCAATATTAGTACTATCAGTAATAGTATTTTTATTCATTTGGTTGAAGCAGGGTTCAGTGTTCAGACTACCAGCCTAACCCTGTTCTCCTCCTCCCTTCCTAATCTATCCCCTTCTATTCCTCCCTCCTCTCCTCCCCCTGGTCCCCCNCCCCCCCCCCCCCCCCCCGTCCTCTGCAGCCTGTTTTCCAGAGTGATGAATACCGGCTCCCAGTTTGTCATGGAGGGAGTGAAGAACCTGGTGCTCAAACAGCATGTGAGTAAAAGTGTTTCTGATGCTGGAAAATAACCTGCAGTGCAAACAAACATCATCTCAGCCCAACCAAACCTGCTCCGATTCAAGTCATTAAGAAATAGTTTTTAGCCCGGATGCTTTGCAGCCTGAAGGCAGGGGGTCGAACTGTCACCCACCCCAACTGAACCCCGAAGCAGGAAGGAGCTGAATATTGTGGCCCAGCTGAACCAGATGAATATGCATTAGGGAATATCTAATTAGCTAACGCTAGCATGCTAACACTCTAAACTAAGATGGAGAACATGGCGAACATTACACCTGGCAAACATCAGCACGTTGGCATTCTCATTTTAAGCATGTTAGCATGCTGATGTTAGCATTTAGCTTACATTGCAGCCTCACAGAGCTGCTAGCATGGCTGCAGACGCTCAGTGTGGTTTTTATGAAAACTCCTGCCGTCAGAATAACTTGAAAGACACTTTAATCACATGAAACTTCCACACATACTTTTAAGGAAGATATCCTATAAATCACATACTGTCATGAAGCAGTCCAGACTTTGGACACACGTCTTTCTCTTCTCTCACTGTTTGCGGGTCTTTTCTCTTTTAGCTAAACGAAACAAACGCTCAACATCGTGGTCAGTGTTTGGCGTGAAAGCTTTAGTTTGGTTAGTGGACACTTGTGAGCAGCGGCCATGTTGGAGGAGAAAGACTGTAATCCTCATCTCGTCTCCTTCCACATGATTTATTAGACGTTTTCTTTCTTCTTCGTGTCATTCCGTCTGTCGGCACTCCTCCAACATGGCGGCACGTCTCCTGTAACCGTTGGTGACGAGCCTTCGAAACATTCCTCGGCCCTCGGCTGCACATCTTTAACCAGTTAACCTGCTTCACCACCACAACGCCTCGCTCCACCCATCTGTATCTGGCAGCAGGTTAAATCAAGCGCACCTCATGTGACAGACTCTTCAGTCCTGGACAGCAGCGATGGCGACGACAACAAGGAGGATGATGAGGTGTTTCAGGGTGAAACTGGCATCAACATGAAGTCATTTATAATCATCACACACACACACACACACAGGGAGGTGGTGTCTGTTTTCTTCATACAGGAGCTGAACTGAGACCAGCTGAAGTTGGACCCTGATGCTCTGCAGAGCTGCCAGAACATTACAGACACTGCTGTTGACGCTCTGTCCGGGAGGATATTTACAGACTTCTTCCACACTCGCGTCTCCAACATTTGAAAATAATCACATCATCAAATTCTTGAGAACTTGAGAATCCAAACAAAACAAAGCACATTCCTGAAGATTAAAACAGTGCCATTCTGCTCGGCGAAAACCCAAAACTGCAGTTCATCTAAACCTTTTAAACTAACTTGAATAACAAAGAGCAAAGACGGGATGACTCTTCTTACTGTTTGGAGAGCGACTGGTGGAAATAAATTAATACAATTATAAACTTTGACAGGGTGACAGACCTGCCGACACTGAGGTTTCTTTGTGCGTTTTTTGTGCGTCATTTCTTGTCTTCCAGAACCTTCCAGTCACTCGGATCCTGGACAACCTGATGGAGATGAAGTCGCATCCTGTGAGTTTGTTTCTTTTTTCTTTTAGTCACATACTGCCTGAAAGACATGAAACCGAGCACTGAACACTGGTGGAAAGTTCGGCTGTGGACTAAAGAACAGGTGGTTATTTTTTGTTGAGGGTTTAAAAACGTATTAACCATTTCTAAACACCGTGAGGGCATTTTAGAATTCATTTGACTTGTTCTACTACAGTATTTCCTCATGAACTGTTGCACTTACTGGAATAAAAAGTCTGTCACTGTGTTTTCTGATGCAGACAAAACATTTTCTATTATTACAGAAATATTAGAAAGGGTTTCAAGAAACAACTGAAGTGCTTCAACAGAGAAATAAAAAGACAACTCTTCTTCTTATCAACAAATCGCACATTCAGACCCAAACCAACAACATGTCAGTCCCGTCTGTGGCTCTCAGTCCTGTCTGACTTCCCGTCTGTGGCTCTCAGTCCTGTCTGACTTCCCGTCTGTGGCTCTCAGTCCTGTCTGACCTCCCGTCTGTGGCTCTCAGCCCATTGGTTCCTACTGAAGACATAAATCTTTAAAAACACCTCACAAATATACAGTTTCCTGTTTAAAAACAGCTGCTCGCTGTAGTTTTTTATCAAACAAACAGGAGGAAATAGTGACTTTGTTGGGACTATTTTCAGCAGTGGATTAAGCCAAACCACTGCACTCTGGGAAATGACTTTAACTTTATATTAACTCCCGTGGGCACACACACACACACACACACACACACACATATACACACACACACTGTGCAGGTTTCTCAGCATCTGAGGTTACAGACGACCAACAAAGATCCTGTTGTGACTCTGTCCGGGGGGGGGGGG
>LKNJ01005699.1:0-21760 GCA_002120245.1 Maccullochella peelii
GGGTGTTTATTACACCGAAAATGCACGATTTAAACCAGGGAATCGATCTTCAAATTTAAAGCTACTGTACTTCAGGTGCATATAATTGAATTCAGCATTATGGAGCCTCCAGCCATAAAATGGGGAGCAGCAGAGAAAGCCACTGCAGAGCAAACCACACGGCAATCAATACGAAACAATTAAACACATTAACATCAACAGCAATGGAAGGCCTCCAGACGAACCATCATAGGCCTTGTGAACTTGACATTGATGGTAAGCCTTTAGCTCTGAGATCTATTTCAATAGGCTACCACTTTCTCCACCTCTGCAGCAAAATCCACAGCTTTACGCACATGCCATATCCAGCTCCCACAGCCCCAAATATAAAGCCCTTTTCTTTTTAAATATTGGCCTAAAGCTAAAGCTTACCGCTGATACCCTGCTTTAACGTTAAACCTGCGTAACAGATAATTGCCTCACGTTTTTTTTTCCTTTTTTTTTTTTCCAGCGTGCAACTCTCCATAACGCACGGCAGCGATTTACACACGCACCCCCTAATGCACAAACACACACACAAATGTAGAGCACACAAGCAAGCACGGACGCATTATGCACACATGACTTCCCCTAATCAAAAGACTAAAACAATAACTCAGTCTATTGTATCACAATCTAGCTTTTGACCTTAGAACATCGATCGGCAGATTTTCCTTGCAGAACAGAGCATGCTCTATTTACTGATGGCACAGCAGGGTCACACACTGAGCAGAGGCTAAGTAGCACAAAAGTTGGCCTCATGAGAAACATCAAACACAACAGATTATTTAAAAACAGCCGATTATTCATATGCAAAGTCTTTAAAAAAAATACATAAAAGCTCGGGTGTTCTCAAGCAGCAGCAGAGACGCATGCAGACACGGACAAAAACAGCACATCACATATTATGAATATAATAAAGGCTCTGTCACTTACGTGATCTGCAAGGTTAGTCGACGATCCCGAGAGCTCTTCGTGATCTGATTTTGAGCTGCCATCCCGTTCGTCAATAACTAGATCTATTGGCATTTTTCCTTTCAAACAACTGATGTACCGGTGGCAAAAATTGTCGCAGAGCTCATGCACCTAGAAAAGGGAAGAAAACACCTTTTTTCAGGATGGGGAAACGCTTCAGCCAGTCCAAGAATAACTCCAATTAAGGGGCATTATCGGCGACGAGGAAACAATAGTGAAATTGTTGCAGCGCTTATTATTCTCCTGAGACTGGAGCAACAAGTTGAACGACAAAGAATAAACAGCACGCAGTAAAGCTGGTGAAATAATGAGCAGTTGAAACTAAATCTGCGGATCGATAACATTGTGCAACGTGTGCAAAGAGGCTCCAACATATTTTATCAATAGTCACATAAATAGTTGGCTAAATAAAAAAGCATATTTTATGAAAATGAAACACCTGAAACTTTCTCCCAATGCATGCCGGTTTATTTTTAGACATCTGCTAATAGCTACAGCACTGCACTGACTATTGAAGCACTTTTAATAATATCAGTTACATTACAATACAGGCTGTTTGTGCCGGTGGCGTCATGCGTTTGCCACAGATAACAGAAGTCTAAAATATATAGATTTATAATATTTACCTTTTCTAATTCCAAGAGGTGAAACCGTAATACTTGTATGGCTTGTATCATCTGAAAATAAAGAGCAAAATAAACACAATTCACATCACAGAATTTACAGGATGAATATTTTTACACTAGAGTTATCATGTGATAATCCGCCCGTCAAAACACTGTGGAGTGCACTACAGCCAGCAAGAGAGAAATATTTTTTAACTCTGCATTTCACAATCTAATTGGTGATCACACACTGGTCAGCTGGGTCAGTTAGATGGGAAGACTGGACAATGACAGCGGCAAATGTGATCACACAGCTTCACTTCAAAACTGATCTGACATCTGTGCGGAAGTTTAAATCATATTTTTACTGTGTGATGCTGCGGACACTCCAGAGTATCCCAAAACAAGGCAGAGCATAACCGCAGCGAAGCGGCAATTATGGAGAGACAGAGAGGTCAAAGTGTGCGCTTACCAAATTGTCCAACTCTGGATTTGATGAAAATAAAGGTTTTTCTGCTCGGACCTAAAATAATACACCAAATGTCAAAGTTAGTTTGGCATGAAATGTTCGGAATGTGTGTCTTATTTCTATCTAATATAACCTGATAACACAACTCAAAAATGAGATAACGTTTGTGTTAAGTGGAAATTCTGCAGAGAACACACACTATGCCTTAATCATATCAAGATAAAGTTTTATTGCAATTAAAAAAAAATATGAAGCAGGCAGAAAACTATGTGCCATGACGCAGCCACAACATCCAACATATTTTGTTTTTAATATTTCGAAATTGACCTGTTTGGCAAAGACTGCAATGTCCTCATTGAAGGAGTCTGAGGAGCAGACATCGCCGCCTGCTACGCCGGGCTCCCTCGGAGTACACGTCGCCAACTCGCACTTCTCAAAAACCAGTGCGAGCAGTGGGAATAAAGGGTGACTGCAAGAGGGGAAACACAGCCTGAGTACAAGCAGCACACCGGCTCCACATGCCCACTGCAAAAAGTGTCCAATCAACCTGCATATCTGTCGGCTCCCTGGCTCTAAAAGTCTTACTTTTCGTATAGCAACTGAAAAATATAAACACAGCTGGATGAGATAATTTTACTTTTTTCCAGCTGTGTAGTTTTTACACACAAGTGACCGCATCTTAAAATAAGATGCAACTAAACAACTAAAACAATATATATGGATTCAAGATCCAGAAGTTGTTTCGAGTTGGAAGCATTCTGGGTGAATACGCATCTGGAATATTTTACTCCTCGTTTTGGGATTTTCGACTCAATTTGGTATGTTAGTCGACTTGTTGAGACTGACATTTCTTGCAGTGCAAAGTAAAAACGGCTGAGAAGTCAACAAAACTACAAAAAAAAAAAACAAGACTGACACACGAGTACAGCAGTCACTGGGATTTTAGAGAAATTATACAGTCTGCAAAAAAAACTTAAAATGAAATAATAATTTTCTAGAGTGACACTACAGACGTACCGAGGCACCCAGGACTTTACTATGTCTTCCTTACTAGAACTACAGCTTTAAAAGTCAGGCAGAGGTGGATAAAAAATGGGTAAAGTCTAACTTCCATTCAATCAGCATCACGAGACAAACAGTCTCCAAAATAATTTTTAAAAACTAAACTATAATATCAGAAAGAAATGCTATTTCTAGAACAAACGTTAACTTCATAAAACTGGCATCAGTTTCTAAATGTATGCCATTTAGATTTGTGTCAGTATAAAAATGAAGGTGAACTCTATTCCGCATATGAAAAACGTGAGTTAAAGAGATGAAGAGGATTTACTCTGCACTACATCCCAGATTATAATGATACACTGTGGATTATAGCACTTTCTGTGTATGTGTGTTAGCAAGCAATGTCTGAAAACATTATTTTTTTTTTAAAGTCTTGTAGTCATCAGTAAGAGCGTCTGAATACGTGTTCTTTCATTATTTGAGAATAACCTGATAAAAGTATAATTATGAAATTATGTCCGTGTTGCTGCAAACAATATTTGAAAACATTTGAGAAGTTTTTGCAGGCAGCAACGAGAACGTTTAAATGAGTCAAGACTATTTTAAATATAGACATATAATAGTAGGCAGTAATATTAAAGCAAACTTTATAACGTGGAACAATTGTTATGATGTTGAAAATAGTTTTTTATTGTATTTCCATGCAGCCTGTGACTCTCAAGCTTGGACTATACACAGAGAGCTTCCATATTATTTTATAGCTTGTATTTCAAGCTCAAGGCTTACTCTTACTTACTGCAGGCTTGACGGTGCCTTCGACAATGCGTATAAAATTACACATCAACTAAACTCCCCTGACCAACAATAGAGCTCCCAAAATTGCGGTCAATCTTGCACAAAACACTATTTAAATTTAGTGGTTGGAGAGAAACTCCAAGAAAACAAACTTATAGAAAAGCTGAAAACTTGGGGGGGGGGCGGGATATAATTGTAAATGTATTTGGTTCATGCAAACCTTACCCATAAATTTGATCTTTATCCCTCTTTAAAACGTCGTTGACAGCAGAGCCCATGCTGGTGGGCATAACGTTTGGATGAGGAGCGTGGGCTCCGTAGTGCTGGCTGGCGTGCAGCGGCGGTCCGTGGTTCAGGTGGTGGACCTGGGGAAGCGGCCGGGGAGCATGCGGGTCCCCGTACATCGACGCCGTGACTCCGTCCATCCCACCGTAATGGGCCAGCTCATCGTACTGGGAATAAAATCAGATCAAAAGTCAGCGGGCTGCCCGGTTACTTTTTGAAAAAATGTGAAAAGGACAAAAAGCATGCCGTCTATACGCAAAGGAGAAACTAATAAGCTGTTGCTTTGAAAATGCGCTGCAGCCAGGGCAGAAAAGTGGCACATATTATATATCTGCTAAACGGTTTGTCATTACCAAAAACATTATAACTTAGGTGCTCCACGAAAGAGAGTTTGGTGGGTGAAAAGAGCGAATTAGTTTGGAGTCTCCTGCGAAACTGCTCCACGACTGTCGTGGAGGCTGTCGGTAAAAGCAGAGGCTGTCACTTTGCTTGAAGAGTAAGGGCGCTGCAAGAATGTCAAATACAGCTGCTTTGATATGAATACTTTGTAAATTTGCCACCACCCGAGAAGAGGTTATCGATACGAGGGCCTCCCTACAGTGGATTTGAACAGGTAAGTGTAGGAGATTTAAAACCTACCCTTTGCGCCATCAGGCTGCGCTCCAATAAACTCCTGAATCTGTCGTATATTTAATATCCCAGTCCCGGTTAGAAAGTGATTTAGTGGCAAGATTCCTTTTTCAACCAACTTTGCGACTTCTCCTATTCGCCAGTGTGGTTCAGTTGAAATCGTAGCATCAGGGAGTTTTGCAATTTTTCTTGTTTTCCCTCTTTCCTCGGAAAAAAAGAAAAAAATGCGCCAAAGTGAAGGTTACAATCGGCCCATCAACAACCTGCATGTAACTAAACTGTCGTGTCTCATGGCTTTTTGCCACTCCAGCTGTCAATCAAAGCCAGAGGTTGTCAAGGTAATGAATGAATGACGGTTGGTGATGATGTTCAAGAGAAGGACGAATCTTTTTAGTCCGTTTTCATCCCGCAAGTCCGCGTCTCCTTTAATGCCTCCAGATCGCTATCTTGTTTTATTATCACTGTAAAAAAGAAAAAAGCAGTAGAAATTAAGAGATTGCGATTCGGATCTTTCCTTTCTTTCCCCGGTAGGTATTTCGTCTATCTGGCGAAACTGAGATGAGTGAGTGTCAGCGAGTGTTGGCAGGTTGGCTGCTAGCTTGCTTATAGAAACAGAGTCAGTTCGCAGCGCTGAGCGGTGGGCGAATGAAATGACGGATCCCGGAAGTAGTGGTGGCCATAGCCAGTCCTACAGCAGCTCCAGAAAAGAGAGAGGAGAGACCAAATCTTGTGATATGCAGAGTATATGCGAGGCACAGGGACGGCTTCAACTCCACTATGGGGGTAAAAGCCAAACCAACACAGCTCCAACTCCCACCCAATTCCTTTTCGCAGACAAGAGTCCTAAAGAAAAGAGAAAAGGCGGAATGAGGAAGGTTTAGCAGCGCGGACACTTCAGCTGCAACTCATCTGAGTTAAATTAAACATAACACTGACTGAATTAAACTACGTGAATCATTATTTAGAGTAAAACAAGTTCATTTTAATGCAGAATTACGCATGACGCACCCAAACTTTTACGCACAGATAAACAAATAGTTAAACTGTTATTCATCATCACAGTCAGTGATCTAAGTTTAACAAAAGGTTATAAAGCATCTTCAGCTAAAATGATCAGGACATCTTATGAGTGCCGAGTTTAATATATGAGCATGACGCTTACTTGTTATCTGTTTTGTGGTTATAAGCCGGTGTGCCTAATATCTCAGTAATACCTCATAATCTTATAGCTAATTATTGCTCTGGTCTTTTTTTAAGCAAATTAAAAAAGGCACGCAACACCCCTCTAAGCCCAGAATGAACTTTTCCAAGAGGTAAAAAAAAAAGGCTTTTGTGGAGAAAGTAATTTTGTATGTTTCTTTCGTCCAATCCCCTCTCTTGATAGAAATCCGTGCCTTACCTCAGAGTAGTCAATTATCAAAGCTCCCCAAGATCATCAATCATGTGAGGAGATTGAAGTTTAGAGGAGGAGCAACGCTCCGGCCATCGATTGCAGTGAAGCCCTTTTTGGAGCCTGAGCACTTTTACGCACAAAACAGAAGCAGGCCATCTATCCCCTTTAATATTTAGCTCCATCAATGCTAATGTGGCATCATGGCTGTATTGACAGGTTCTCACATAAAGGCTCCATTTATGGCTCCGTGACATTTTTGATGTTGGAAATTAATTATTCACAGGTTAGGATTAAGGTAGACACACGCTCAGGGAGATGGGCTGTGGCTACCGTTGGAGGGTCAATAAACTCTCCCAACAAACAAAATACCAAGTAGAGTTGCTCAGGGTCGATTACAGAAATAGCAGTTGTTGTTTTTTTTTTTTTTTTTTTTTTTTTTTTTTTTTTTTTTAAAGGAAAAAGATTTAATAAATGAAACCGTGACAACAGTTATGTTTGTTGGCATAAAGGGGGGTGGGAAGTGTAGGACTGTAGGGATTGACAAACGGCTGTGTGGACATTTCAACGTGCAATACCCCGGGAAGGAGCTGCAGAGCGGTGCGCAGAGAGCCAAGGCATTCACCGTCTCTAAGTCTCTCTCACACTCTGTAAACACAACCAGCCCGGCAGACTCTGCTATTGAAGACTGATATTTTCATAAGCTAAATACTATAGTTCACATTGATTTGTGCACCAACGCTTGACTTATTTTACCCCATCCTCCTCCTTTGGACAACCACGGTAAGTAGAATAAACCTTATACTGTATCTACCGCTTTGTTGTGAACGCGCGTCCTTTCCACGGCGCAGTAAAGGGAAAGTTTTGAGGCTGGACTATACAAATAATGCAGAATATTTTCATTTTCATGTACATGCTTAATCTGCCGTTAAAGCGCACACTGTAATCCTAAAAATCCCAACGCCGCAGCGAATTTTTAAATATACATACTTCTATCTTGCAATTTTTCCGCATTTCTTCACATTTATTGTGGAAATATGTGATTTGCCCCCGAGGAGAGTGATGTAAACACCCGAAGAGCGTGTGAAAATAGCAGAGGCTAATTATGCGTGTCCAATGTACGGCTCCACAGAAACACATCCTTCCCTATAAAACTTCCAGCAACGACTCCTAACGACGTGAAATTTTAAACTCCTTCTTTTGTGAACTATTTATTTGAGCAATTAATGGAAGCTATAAACACAGGACATCACCATTAACAATATTTAGGTTGTGAAATAGGTTAATTTCGCTCCATAAGAGCTTTTGATGCGACGTTACACAAGTCGGTGTTTAATTTTCTAATTTTATTTTAATCATCATTTCACTCAATAGGTAATTAAAATTAATTTTCCCCATAAACAAGACCTGTGCCAACTTAAACTCCCCTGCTTATAACCTGATCGCGTTTACAAGCCAGATAATTCCAGGAGGACACCTATCACTGACAATTACACTTTTTAAGTAGTTTTATATTTCTTACAAGTGGCTTTCACGTTGCGACCCTTTTCAGGTGCACACACAACTCTTATGCGTATGAAAAAAAATCAGTGTATGGCAACAGGCGGTAAAATTTCATCTGGTGGTGTCAAATTGAGGTCAGTTTAGGGTTAAAGCTCTCGGTGTCCGTGTGGGACGTGGCCAGCTGCGTTTGGATTCATTAGGGGGGGAGAGGATCCATTTCAAGGAAAACACTACTGGGACAATCACCAGGCTAAAGATCCACTGCATGTCACATCCTAAAGGTGCACCAGGACCGCCTGCATGCGACCGAGCACCAGCACTGAACTTCCACTCCTCTGTTTGCTCTTTGCAGGACTTACAATCCCTCTCCCCCTCTCTTGCCCTGCAGGGCTCGGTTGTTCACACACACACACACACACACACACACACACGCACACACACACACACACACAAGCCTGTTGCTAAATATGGAGAGAAATGCATTGTTGATTTAATTCCCTCAAAAAGATCACCGATATGAAACGAGCTTCAAATCCTCTTAGTGACCTTAACCACTCGTGGAGAAACAATTGGCGCTCAACCGCAGGAACAAATAAAATCGCCCTAATCTTGTTTGTAACTTTGTTCTTCTTTGGCCCTCTTCAGTATTTGAGATTATGTAAATTAGCTAAACTAATGTATTGAGGCGCCGAGATAAGACTGGATCATAGACTGACTACTGGAGAGGCTCGGAAAGTAAAAACCTTGCAGCCTACCCATTTCTTTTCTCTCTCTCAAAATTAAATGAAATACAGCTGCTGATGCTTAATTTAACTTATAAGTTTAATTTTTGCACTAAATAAAAGTAATGCAGTTTTGCGTGGTTCCGTGGTTCCCAACTGTGAAGAAGGCAACGGATTAAATTATATTAATAATCTCCACAAACTGCATTTGATTTTCCTCATTTGCAGACATGTGTTTAGATGATTTTATTTATGATTTGTATATAATAATTTGGCTCCTCGGTGTTTTCCTCTTGCAGAAAGCCTTACCTCAGCCATCTGAACTCTTTTTGACCCCCAGAGTGAAATGTGACTATAGGGTTTCAGAAAGTGGAGTGAGCAACTCAAATACTTGTAAAAGTTTCGCGACTAACTGTAAATTCTTCAGCTCCAAAGCCTCATTTTCCCCTCCACCGATTCTCAGAGTCTGGTGTCAGAGGGTTAGTAAAGGGAGGAGGGGAGGGAGAGAGAAAGAGGAGGCCAACACAAAATGTAACTGTGGCTTTTCCCTTCATAGACGCACTAGAAAATATGCGGCCATGTAGCGACACCTGGCGGCCGCAGCGGACGCCGAGCTGTCGAAAGCTTTGCAACAAATGAGAGAAGGCCCACAGAATAAAACAAAAAATGATTGACTCAAATTACACAAAAACTCTCCACAAATGTCAACAAAAGCGTGTTAAAATTAAAGTGAAAGGGACTGCAATCAAATTTTTGATTTCTCACAACACAGAAACGTAAATCTAAAATATGATTATAATAAAATGCAGATTTTGTTTCAGTGAGTTTGTCTAAATCAAACGTCACGTGCATTTGTTTCTTATAATATTTTATTTATTCGCTGGCAATGCTTTGGCCATAAATTCGGTCGAACTGTTTACACCCTTTACAGCTGATGTTGTTACAAGATTGGGACTTGTGTCCTACAAACTACAAAATGTGGCCTTTATTAGTCGTAGCTTGTCTTTAATTACGTGTGCAAAAATATTTAGATTTTGTGAATTGATGTGATTTTTGTATGTATTTGGAATGTAAATCGGCATTCATATAAATCCAAATCAGTTTGTTAAAAAGTATTAAATACGCAGCCTTTCTTCTAACCCAAAAACACACTGATGCTCATATGATTATTTTAATATATATATAATCCGGACGACTTTTATTATCTGCTTTTAATGCGTTATTGCAAGTTAAAATAAAAAAATGAACACATGAAAACAGTAAGAGGTCAACTATCACTCAAGCAAAGCCTAAACGTTTAAGAGAAAAAACAACATAAAACTGCTTGTGATTTGGAAAACAGAGCGTCAAAGTAATCAACATCATCATAATAAAATATTAATGTTGAAAAATAACTTCTTTAAAATTCTTCTTTATGTGGAAACAATTATTTAATATGTAAAAGTATATTGCGTTTTTTTTCACCAAACGAATTCCAAAGCTAAGTGCATTTTTCTAACATGTCAAAATAAATACTTTCCTGCCCAACTACCACCTCCCAGCCCAGTTTGCAGCCTCTCAGCTCTGCTCGGCTGTGACACAGTTGGAGCAGGTCACCGCCGAGATTAGAGCCCGTCGTTAACGCCTGTGCGGATACACCAAATGCTGATTTAATGAGCTTGCATTGAGTGTTTGTCCCAGAATACCTGGTGTGCATGTGTTAGTAACGCCACAGACTATAATCCCTGTGTTTCCCCCTTAACACGTGGCTTTAGGGACAGCCTATAGCCTACCTACACTCACAAAGGTGCTTGTGGGGATTTGAGTACGATTTCTTTCTTTTTTTTTTATTCCAGTTGGATTGAACAGGTTGAGGCCTATAAGGTCCGTATCCAGCCATATTACCAGATGTAATTGAGAGAAGTTTAAGTGGAGGCCGGGAAACCGAGGAGTTAATAGCGGTGACCCTCTTGCTGTGCCTCTGTCGCTCATCATTTATCAGGCTTAAGGGGCTTAAACAGGCAGCACAGACCCTCCTTTTATTACATATCAAACCCTCTCTCCCTTATCTACATTATAGGAAATACATGCATCGTTGCCTGTTATGCGGATTTGGAAATAGAAACATGTCCAATAAAGTCGCCCTCCTCCGCTGATCAGAGGAAATATGGCTTTAGGCGCTGCAGAGACAACCCCAGCGGTTTAAGCCTTTATTAAATTGTCTTAATTCCCCTCTCCACTTTGAAATGAATACAAATTCCACTCTTGTGTTGTTTGTCCAGTGCGGAAGCGGGGGGATGCATACGTGCGGATGTTTTCACGGTCCCCAATATGATTAGAAAGGGAATAAAACGGCAGCGAGTTAAAGCATGCATGCCTCCGAGTGCCTGCGAACTGCTAAACTCGTCCACATCCGAAATAACGCACGGAGCGTCGAAACTCGGGAGTATCAGAGGCATTCAACAAGGCTGTGAAGAAAATAGATTTGCATAGCTTGGCCGAAGATATTAGGCAAAACTATATCAGCACAAACGGAAGCTGCTTTATTCATACAATTAATTAAACTTCTGTGTGAAAAGTTGGGATATATTTAGCCCGTCTTGTGTGACTTTCGTCATTCTCCTTTATTTATAGCCTTAATGAATTACATGTCCTTTATAGGGAGACCATTAAAGATGCAGCTGCTTAGTCTTAACTCTGTGCAAATTCAAGTGTATATTTGTGATTTGTTTTTTTTTTGTTTTTTTTAAAGGATTTTATAGATGTTTTCAGTGCCAAAATTCTTTTTTATTTAATATTTGGGTACAGGAAAGGGATATTGTATATATTTTTTTCTTTTTAAAGAAATGCCAGTACAGTGTTTCAGTTAAACTTCAGGGCCAAGCCTAAGTTGTCTGCTGGTTTCCTCCAAGGAGAGCTCAGTCAGTCAGCCTGAACACAGCTGCATTCACATGGAGTGACGGGTTTTGATATTCTAGTCACACAACAGAGTAAACACTGCTCTCCTATTCAATAAACATCATTGACAAGGTTCCATATCCGGCTATCTGAAATACTGAGCTTAACCCCATCGAGTATCAAAACTTTTTTTTTTTTTACTTGTAAATGAAAGTTTAGTTATTTTTTTGTACTTATCTTTCAGTCTGTATCATGTACATATTGTAACTAATCATTTGTTCTTTGAAAATGTACATTTTGTAATTCCCGTGATTTCCTGGTGCTTTAATGTAATGCCATTAAAATATTTTTTAAACGGTCTTTCGGTTCATCTCTCCTCTTTTATGTTCAAAATGTGTTCCTGCGTCAGCACACGTGAAATACACACAAACTCATAAGTGAAAGGTTTCACTAAATAAATTCTCTCTCACACACACACACACCCACACACCACAGAGACTGTGAGCTAATCAAATGATTGAACCCAAGAGACAAAAACTATTCATTTGAGTTATAATAAACTTGCACTTAGTGTATATCTTCTCTCTCAAGTAACCCTCAGTGTCTGACCTCATGCTCGCTCCCTTCACAGCACGGGACAGTCCCAGTAAAGAAAACACACGACTTGCTTAACACAACAGCACGTGCCTTACTCATGACTCCACTTGTTTGAAATACTTGCAGAAAACAATGCAGCTAAACAAATGCAGATGGTTTGTTTGTGTTTGTGTGTTTTGTTTTTGTCCCCCTGCTTTTTTTTTCCTTCCTTTTCTCGCTGTTTATGTGTTCCCATTTCCATCTCCTCTCCCATACCCACAGCCCAGCTCTCCCCCCTCCCCGCTTCACCCCCCCCCCCTCCCCCCTCCCTCAACTCTGGTTCTGCAGGAGTTCACATGATCAAGCAAGGTACCCAGGTAATTACCTGGCATTGTCAAATAAAGCGACCACTGATTCAAATGAGGAGTGAAATATCAAAGACCAGCCCCCCTCCCTCAACTCTGGTTCTGCAGGAGTTCACATGATCAAGCAAGGTACCCAGGTAATTACCTGGCATTGTCAAATAAAGCGACCACTGATTCAAATGAGGAGTGAAATATCAAAGACCAGCATTGCCTTTGCAGCCACTACTTATCCACACAGGAGACAGAAAGGAGATCTGAGAGCTCAGGGACTTGCAGGGAGGCAACAACAACACTCAGCCTTCCCTTCCTAGATAAACATCACCATTGGAAGCAACAGAGCCAAACATGCCCAGGTTCACTAGCAACAGTGTATTTATTTGTATTACATATCCTACTTGTCCATTATTAGCTCATGGTATCCTTTATAGTGGCCACAGTGCAACTTTAACAAGACAGATTTTGCTATATTCCCAGACCCACCTGATGTGTGTCATGCTGAGTCTCTCTCAAAGGTCAAAGGTTGAAAATTCATGAATCTGATTGTGCTCTGAAGCTGTCACAAGTGGAGCGGTCATGCAATGTTTCCAGATCTTCTGTTACAGCATTTATTCTGTATTTTTGGATCAAATACAGAGGAATAAAGAGAAGCTATAGTCGCTAAGATTAGAATTGAAACCGCACTAATGTTTGGCATTGCAAACGTCCAAAGTCCTCAGCCTAATTAGCTCAGATAACCGGAGCAAATCATTTATAATTTGCAGAGTTCGTATTTTATTTTCCTCTTGCTGAAAGTTGTACGGGCTCAAATGAACTTTTTAAAATCAGCGTGCAGAGCTTTTCTCCCACTGCACCGCATGATTCTGCTTTTACAACATAATCTAATACACTATGTAATTTCTTCTGCCGCGTAATGACGCCTTGATTCGAGCAGGGCTGACAACAACACCTTTGACACTTTGACACAGTAAGTGGAAGGTGATCTCAATGAACAATGTCATTGCTCTGGAAACAACCCCGTACGAAACCTCATTTCTGCTCCCCTCACATTCGAACTAGACAAGTGGCGTCCTGGGATTTCAGTTGAGCACAGAGAGAGTACCTGTAATTTGACTTGCCACGTCTAAATGGAAGTTGAATAGGTTACATTGTGCAACAACAAATAAAATGCTCACAATGCTTTAGTGACTGTTTTTCATGGTTGGAGGCGAAATAGGGTTGGTGACGATGTTTGAGTGTTTAATGCTATAAACACACAGACTTCCCTCCCTCTGGCATATGGAAGGCTCCCAGGGACACTTTGCATGTAAATATTCATAGGGTGATGGGATGGGCTATTAATTATTAAGCACAGTAAAGAAGTGTAATACTTGGGCATTTAACACATGAATCTTATTTTTTTTTATTTGCTGCACCCGAGGATGAACATTTCGAGGTGAGACGAGACATTTTTCACAAAACGGTTCTCGTTGTGGGGCAGAAAAAATAAGGATGTGCTCAATAATGACGACTTTCAAGAAATAATTCTCACATAGAACATGAGCAATGTGTAAGAATATACATAATTAACATCTGAGCTAAGAGGCGAAGTAAGTTAAATTGATCACAGAAGAGCACAAATTGGTTTGTCTTTTCAAGTGTTTTCTGCTAAACTTTTGTCAAAAGTAGCGGCATGACCACCGTAAAATTTAAAACATGACTTTCCTTTGATTTTTCATATATGAAGTGGAAGTTTGAGCACTTCCTGTGTAACTTACCAGGTGAACTACATCAGCACTCATTCCTGCAGCTCTTTTCGTCTGCACAACCTGGCGGCCTGTGCCTCATGACAGACTGTCACAATGTGATGGAGCTCGAGTGGGGCCACCAGCGAGAGGTGGTTAGAGGTCCATACCTGAGCTTCACACTCCAGACATTTGACAACTGAGGAGAGAAGTGGTCCTATATGATGGTGAAGTTAGATAAGGGGAGGAACAGCGGTAGTGGAAGAAAGTATAATTCTATACTTGTGGTATAATATGGACACAGTGTTGTGCTGACGCAGTACCATGTTTAAAGACACCACATTTGCGTCTGAGGAAAACGCATTTTATTTAGATATGTTCATTTACTTCTATATTCACTTTATCTCTCCCTCCGAAGCAGAATGCATTTCTGAGAGTTGCAGATATGAAACAGAACGGGCTTTTCAATTACGAGCAGAAGAAAAAAATGACCTAGATACGATCAGGTCTTTGAGGGTTCACATCCTATTGCGCCACTGACAGAAATGAACCAGTGATCTACATCATTTGTGTTGACATGAGTCAAAATCAAAAAGGACACTGCCACTCTGTAGGATCCCTGCATCCCTGCAATCCAATTCAATTCATTTGTGCCCTGAAAAACTCAGTATCATCCGAGTGGAATTGAATTAACAATTTCCCTAGCTGATTTGGTCTTTTTAAAACCCTCATTACACAGAAGCATTGTATATATTATCAAATCCCTTAGAGGAATATGGAACGAGGAGTCTATGTTCATCCTATCATCACCAAGATGTAATATTATAATCAATTAGCATGGATGAACTAATTGTCCAATCTCTCACTTGCTAATTAACCCTGGAAATATAAATGGGACAAACTAATGCAGCGTTTGTTTGTTTTTTTTTAAAGGGGATGCACAAATTGAGCTCATGCTTTAGTTAACGTGGTTGGTTTCTTCGGCGGATCGTCAATATGTATGAGCAACATCAAAGCGTAGAGATAGAAATGAGGCCTGCACAAAAGCGGAACACATTTCAGATCCAGAATATGCAAATGTGTTGGTTTTTGTTGAACTCTGGTGTTTGCATAACTTCGGTTGACACAGCCTATGAGAGCTTTTCTGTGCCACTTGTGTACAGACTACAAAACACACTGTCCTCTGGGATATTTTATTTTAAAAGGAACACTTGGAGCGCTGCATAAATACACTGAATTGCAATGCATTTGGTAGCGCAGTTCTTATTTCCAAATTGGAGCAGCCTAAATGTGTCTGAAATTACAAAAATTCTTGTAGAGTAGGGTGTGTTTAATGCGACATGATCATTATCACTCAGTCAAATGAATGTCATACATGAATGTGATGTGTATGTCTCACCGCAGACAAAAGGGTGTCAACACTAGACCAATGCTGGTGCTGTTATGCTGATGACTGGAGCAAAGCAAAAGTTCACAATGACTCCAGACAACAATCAAATACTGGATGAGAAACTCCAGTTTGCTTGTGTAACTGCACACTTTCCAGGGAGTTGCCCTCAACTGACATACGGTATGATTCACTAACAGAAACCAAGGAAACAATAAGCCTACTGTGAAAGCAGCCAGTGATTGAATGTCTTTTAATTTACCAACACAAATATTTAACCAGCTTTTAAAACCCAATGACATTAAGATGTTTTTTTTCTGTGCAAATACACTATCGTGTTAAGAATAAATGTCACGCTCATACAAGACTGCTTCTTGTTTATTGCATAAGCCCAAGATAAGAAATTGGCCCAAAATGGCAGCCAACTTTTTTGTTTTCGCTCTGCGGTCCTTTGTTCTGTGTTGTTGTCAAATTTGAAATGTAATACTATTTTTCACCTGACTCCATCTGTAGAGACAATATCATGCATTCTCCTTTAATATTCACTGGTTGTTAATTATTAAAGGTATGTATTTGAATTATAAATATACTAGTTATACAGAAGTAGGCAAAGCAGGCATATAGCCTGAGGCTAAATTCCTCCATTACCCATTATTTTCCAGTCTGCCGTCTCCATATGCCTGCCTCCTATTCCTATGTCATCTCAAAAAACACTGAGGCATTCCTTTGTACTTATCTACCCCTCCCCACTTTGGCCACCTGAAAAATCTCCCCCTCCATACATATGTGTGCTGCTTCCTTGAAGTAGGATGTCACACTTGTCTTAAATATAATGAATCACTATCTTCAAGGCATCCCTGGATCCCAAACACTCCCCACAGAAACCTGCCTAGTCCTCCCCCGTTTCGAGCCTTCCTACATGTCACAAATCATCCGTTGTGGAGGGCTCTCCACTAAATCATTAACATTGTCAGAAATGACTGGGCCAAGAATGGGAAGAGCCCAGAGATGCGGCAGAGGCGTCCGTACGCATGATGGGAATATAGAATGGTAAACAAAAAGATGCAGCCTTATACCCGCTCTTCCCTTTTCCTCGCCGTTCCCCTTTGCCTCCCCTTTGGTTTTTTGGGTTTTTTATTTCTCTCCTCTTCCATGGGATTTCAGAACAACAAGAAACAAGTACAGTGTGAGGAAAAGTAAAGAAACTGTCAAAGAAGTTCAACAACTCTCCTGAAATTCTTAACCTCTATTCTCTTAACTGCTGTGGAGTTTTTACTTTTTCCTTGGAGTTTTTTCTTAAAAGCTCTTTGTTGCGAACACACTGTAAAGAACTGTGCTGTGTATTACATGTGATTATGTCTCTGGGCCTTTTGATAACAGGTATCTATGAGTCCACTGTTGAGAGGATAATCAAAACTATGACTTCTTTTCCTCGCTCAGGTTGTCTAAAACTCTGGTGGTTTTGTCGTCACACCATGATAAGTCTCCTGTCATACAGCATTATAGTTTGTTTCATATATGTGGCATGTCTTAAAATGCAAGCTCCTCATGTGATGCTACTTATCAGGCGATTTCCATTTAATGCTAAAGCCACACTTATACCTTACGCACACACTCCTACCTATGCTATCATCCATCAAAAGGATTAATAATTTTCCTTCAATTTCCGTTGCTCTCCTAAGAATCTAAAGGATGATTGATAATAGATGAAGGAAAAGCACAGTGGTACTGTTTTTAACCTTGCTCAAGTCATTAATCCGCTTTATACCCATGAAGGTAGTAAAGGAGACAATGAATTAGTCATTAAAGCACAGGTCAGTTTATTAGAATTCCTGATTGAACTGTAAAACGACTTCTCCCGGGCTGCCCGGGCGGACGGAGGAATCTGCAAAACCAGGGAGAAAAAAGGAGCTGAGGGAAGCAGACAGAGGAATTCCTGCACAAGTGCATTTTCTCTTGAAGAAAATGACAACGGGGTGTATCGGTAGCCATCGTTCACCTGACAAAATAACGGCTAATTAGTGCACGCTGTGTATCTGTACATAGAGAAGAATTACATGCCAAGGATCATTTGAAAATGATCAAAGTACAGAAATGATGCTGGCATGACAGACAAGGAGAGTGCACACATATACACATCTACACACAAAACCTGTTGTGACCATTTATTTGGTTGAACTTGCTCCACGTCTCTGCTACCATGTAATGTTGCTGTTGTGAGTGCTGGCTTATGTTTGTCACCATTTATTAAGTCATGTGGTTGTTGGCTCCACTCCACACAAAAAGTTCAGACGGCCTCGGATGTTTGCTGCTCCCTAAAACTGAGTAATGATCTAATGACTGCTGGAGGGGGGGTGGGTCACGCAGGGACCCGAAGGAGAGGATGTAATGGATAGGAACAAACCCAAAACAGGCAGCAAAGTTGGCAGTGTTAAACAATGGATTCAGTCTGTTGCGGAGCACGTCACTCTATGTTCACAAAGTTGTGCTACTGCAGGAACACAACTGCTTAGATTTCATGTCAGAAAGTGTAAAAATAAATTGAAAAATAATACAAAATAACGATCAACAAACTTTGGTTTTTTAAATCTATATCTATTACTGCCAGAGGATTATCACAGGAGCACCGTTCACATTAATATTCCGAAATTACTTGACATACACGAGTGTCCCGTCTAACAGTTGTAGCTTGTAAACACCATCTTCCACTCCCAATATAACGCATAAATGCATATCCCAGTTATGAGAAACCAGAGTATGACAGCTGAGATATGCCATTATTAGCCAGAATTCTCAGGCATGTAAACATCTTACTCCATTAAATGGTGATTTTGTGGCCTGTGTAAACTCTGTTTCCATGGCAGCAAACACAATATTGTTTATTTATGTAAACAAGGGTGTTTGTGAATGGGATATGAAGATCAATATAAACAGCCTATCCTAAATATGACCAAACATTGACGGGGCCGTGGAATATTCTGTTATCACCATGCATCACAAGCATGTAAGATGGGTTTTAAATTCTGTAAAAAAATATTTATTTGTGCCCCGCTTAAATCGTGAGCTGTGAGATTGTTTTGAAACCAATCACAGCCCAGAGGGCTTTCAAGAGCTGATTACAAGATGCCATGAAAACCAGGAAGGCCACTTATCACAGTGGTGGACTTCAGAGGCGCAGGCAGGGCAGTGGGGCTCTCTTAATGTTTTGTCTATGTCACAAGAATTGAACTGAGTCCGTTTAAGGAATGCTTGAAACAGCCACATCAGGTGCTTTGTGCATGTGGGCACACGACCTTGACTTACACTGTGGTGATTTCTTGTTTACAGTCATGTCTGCAGACTGTCATCCCAGTCTGTCTTACTCCCTAACTAAATGGAACTTTCATTTCCTGGTTTGTAAATGAGTCTCTCCCTCTTGCTTTTGTTTGATATTTATTCATTCAGTTTATGTGACAGGAACAACGCACATTAATCAACATCTCAGCTTTCACATCACCGTAAATGTGTCAGACCCTCTCTCCCCCTCCTCCCCTCCTCTCACTCCTGCTCTCCTCTCTTTCCCTCGCAGTGGAGTAGCCTCAGCATAACTCCAATCAGCAAATCAGCACCGTAACTCTAATGAGTGAAATTGCTTATGAGGGGAATCTGTTTCCGATGGTGGGCCCGATGATTAATGCGCACTGACAACATGTCTTTCCTCGAGGAGCTTTGCTGGGCTATGGCAGATGTGTGACGCCACCTCTTCAAAGATGCCCCCCTTTTCCTCTGAGAGGCTGACATCCCACAGGGAGAGGGATAAACTGGTGATGCTGCTGAAGAAATTATGGAAAGGTTCATGACGACAACTCAACACTGAATACGATCATAATGGTAAAATTTTATCCTTACTTTATAGTTGCTGTATAGATTGAGCTGAAAGATAAAACTACTGCAGCCTGACCGTGGAGGTGAGCTACATGTTTCACGATGTTTGTGCAATTTTACTGTTACACTAAACACTCAAATGCAATTACATCAAAGGTAACAGTTTTAAGCAGGTTATGCAACTATGTTTTAGCAACTATGGCGCCGTGTTTTCTCCACAAAGTCAACAACGAAGTATTTTTAATTCGCTGCCACTCTGATTCACACCTGTGACTGGCTTCCTCTTTAGGTCACTCTTTAGGTATTACAGTATTTAGAGCCGTTCACCTTTCAAACTGAGGAGAAAATGATTTCTCAGAAACAAAATTGAAATAAAAACTGTTGACCATAACAATAACCTATATTGTCATTACATTAAACCATGTCATGTGTTTCTATGTTAAGTAACGTTAAAAAAAAATTGAAATGGAAATACAGAATGGGGAAAACACTTCTGGAACCAGTGGCTCCTCCAACTCTATGTAAGTACTGGAAGTGATCATGTGACATGGTGTGGCATTTTGACTGGCTGTTGCAAGACTTTGCATGGTCGCAAAAAGTTCAAATAGTTTGAATTTAATGTAATTAAGGTAGAGAAGAGGTGGGCAATATCAAGATATATACCATCAGATGATATGAATTTGTCTAATGTTGGCGATTAAACCATACCGCCATACGGTGGAAACTTTCCACCACATCCCTCAGTGTATTGAGCCATGCTGTAAATCAACGATCAGGCCTGTTTTATGATAATATTATTATGATGGTTTTTGTATCAATGCGATAAAGTTAAAGTAAAATAAACTTTAACTTTTCAGGTATTTACTTTGCTGGATAAGCTAAAAACAGATATTCCTGTCTCAACTGAAAATTTCTCAACAATCTCCAACAAGATATGCAATTACCACGACAGACAGACCAAGACATAGGACTGCGATAGCATTATATACAGTGCAACTTTGGTTGCACCAAGTTGCATGAAAAAGCTTCATGTGTGATGTTGCTTTCACAGGGGACCAATGAAAAAGTGTCCCACCACACATTGTGTCATATGAGGGGAATCTGGCTGCAGGTCACCTCTGGCCTCAGCTGTTCAGCTGTTTCCATTTCATCATGGGTGTACATTTCATCAGGCTCCTGTTAATGCTGAGAGATTGCTCACAACTAATGGGCATTATGAATGTCTTATTAATGCTACATGAAATTAGCTTTTGTTTGGACAATTGTTTTAAACAAGTAAGATGATAGCATGAACAAACCCACCCCTCAACTAACTGCGTTGGGTCTGTAGTTTGAAAAGATACATTTAGCCATATATCATCTGCAATAAAAGTGTCTTGGATATGTATGAATCCATTCACATTGTAACTAGTGTGTCTTGGCTGTATAGCATGTGCTGAGTCTAGATTAATAAGAAACTATTCATCTCCATACTTCACACCTCAAGGGAATATCTTATCTACCATAACCATTCTGTAAATTACATTACACAGACTCTAAAACACTTATCCTTGGTTTGTAAGGCTCTAATGTAACATGCACCATTATCAAAGAATTTCTACCTAACGACCCAACTAACCCGAACACTCCTTTCCTCATTCCAAGCAGATGAGATGAGACCCCACTGAGCCAATGAGCTTCAACAAAACTGACTTGATTGCCAGGGCTTTAGCGTCAGTGATCCTGGAATAACAAGGAGCATATTGTTCCATCAGCACAGGGCTGCACAGCCAGGCCTGTTCCAGGTTAACAGGCTCTCATATGCCTGGGCTCAATGATGGAGGTAATGACATTCTCATGATCCAGCAATACAGGTGAATAGGTAACCATATGGACAGTGGGTAACTACAGCAAGGTAGAAAACTGTGGAGCAGAACAACTGGACATCTTGGGCATTTAAATAATGTGTAAAATTACATTGTGATTAGAAATAATGGGAGTAATATAATCCTAAATCACAGTAAATGATGAAAGATTTTATATCATATTCGCTACCCGTTGAATCAAGGTCACAGGGTGAATGCACAGAAAAACGATTAAAGTTAACAAGAAACAAATAAGACATGATATGTAAATCATGAGTGACTAATTCTGAAAGATTAACAACCATAAATGTGCTTTGGCATCTTGTCTATGAAGCACATGTACAGTATCAGCTTGCAAGCAAGTCATTATCACAGTGAGACCACTGACGCATCCCTGTCAATATTTTGAGTGGAGCTGCAGTACTTTGCACAACTCTATATGAAGTGGATTGACACTCTTATCAAGCACGGAAAATCCATTTCTTGTAATTTCCGCTATAAAGACACCTCGTCAGCCTGTCCCTGCCAGATGCCACAGTAGTGGCGAATGAGTGAAAGAATAAAATAATAATCATTTTGATTAGTAAGATATGATTGACACCAAAACAAAGAGCAGTCATAGTGCATTGTGCATTTGTTTTTAATTTTCCACAAGTATTTATTCACAACATATGACATCTGTCACAGGGAGGCCTCTGATGTGAGTGAGATGGAAAAAAAGCACATGTGGCT
>LKNJ01005700.1:0-15175 GCA_002120245.1 Maccullochella peelii
CTGCGGGTCACACCGTAACACTGGTCACACTGTAACACTGCGGGTCACACTGACACTGCGGGTCACACTGTAACACTGCGGGTCACACCGTAACACTGCGGGTCAGACCGTAACACTGCGGGTCACACTGTAACACTGCGGGTCACACTGACACTGTGGGTCAGACCGTAACACTGCAGGTCACACTGACACTGCGGGTCAGACCGTAACACTGGTCACACTGTAACACTGCGGGTCACACTGTAACACTGCGGGTCACACTGACACTGCGGGTCAGACCGTAACACTGGTCACACCGTAACACTGGTCACACCGTAACACTGCGGGTCAGAGGAAGCATGAAAAACGTTCAACAGCTGCATTTCTAAGAGTTCCCCTCTCTGTGTGTCTGATTGATGAAGGATTGTTCTTGTTTATTAACTCTGGTCTTACTTTCATTGATTTGTCCGTCATTTCTATTGGTACTATTAAAGGAGGAGTCCACAGATTTAGCATTGCACTCCTGTAAGAGTCAGAGGTCAGAGGTCCCGGCTGGAATCAACCTGTTTATATGTGGACACACCAGGAAAAAACAAAAATAAATTAATTAATTAATCAGATCAGGTGTGTGTGGAGGCTGTAATCTTCCTCACATGAACACATGAAACTAACAGAAAGCTCATATCTCTGTCTTGTTCTCCACGTGGTTTTCCATCGTTTGAGCTTCGACTGGAGCTCTTTGAATGACGTCTTCTTCTTCTGTGGTGGTTTAATGGCAGCGCCTGGAGGATTAACTCCACCTGCTGTTTATCTCCATCAACCAATCAACTCACGTCAGATGGAAACTTGACTACTGACGGCCCTTTTAGATATTAACGTCTCCTGTATTTAGACTTTAGCCCTTTTCTTTCTTTCTGTCTGTCTCTCTGTCTGTCTGTCTGTCTGTCTGTCTTTCATTCTATCCCAGACTGAATTTAACAATCAGCATATTTGTCCACCCAGACAGATATTCCCTCCATTTTTACTCCCCTTTGCCTTTAATCCCTCCTCTCAACAGACACACACACGTCTCAGATTAACACACTGACAGAAACACTCTCTGTGTTTAATGCAGTCTGGTCTGTGTGTCGTCAGCTGTGGTTGAGGAGCACGTTGCAGCCTCCTCACCCCATCAGCAGTCTGCTCTCTGTCTGCTGACACCAACAAAAATCATTTCTGTAAATCCTCTCGCACGCTGCGACTCTGTCAGCTGCTGAGAAACCAGTTTATCACAGGTCAAAAGACATGTCTTACTGAAACATGTCTGAGGTGGGGACGCCGCCCCCTGCTGGTTAAGGCAAACTCTACTTCCTCTAAATCTGATCAATATCTCAGCTGAAACGTTAATATTGTTGTTATTTCCAGCTTTGCAAAACAGACTTAAGTCAGCTTAGACCTATGACATCACCGTCTCTGTCATCCAATCACACAGAAGTCAGGATTTATGACAATTAAACATTTAAAAACAAATTAAATAAATCAGAAAAAAAGCAAACACTATAAAATAAAGACACACAACTTGTTTCCGGTTTATTTGAAGCTAATTTAGATAAATAAACACCTGCACCTGCAGGAGCTGGTGAGGGCGCCCCCTGCTGGTTACACTCAGGAACAAACATCATATTCCAGCTTTACGTCCCGTGAAGCCGATCGATAACTCAGATGCAAAACACACTTTAACCTCCTGAACTTCATCAGCATAACCAAAGCTGATGACATCACCACCTCGGCCGTCCAATCACAGTGTTCAAAGACTCAGACAGAGAGTGTTACGTAAACTAACTGAAAACTTCCACAAGTCTGTGGACACTTCAGTGTAGCATGTGATTGTGACGCCATTTAATGGAACCTGCTGCCGGGATTTGATCTACATTTTACTGCAAAATTAATTCATGCATAGGTGCAATCTGTGGATTCGCTCAAACTAAATCTGTGCAAACTTTTCTGCACCGTTGACCAATCAGATAATAGAAGCTCGACTTCAGCGCTCTGATCTCCAACAACACGAGTTTATTACTATTTTACTGCTTGAGGTTTCCCTCAGGATGTTTGTTCAGTCACCAAGAACCCACTGACACTGGAGGGAAACACTTCCTGTTCACTTTAAACTTTACATCTAAAATAACCCTGTAAAAAGGTTTCCAGGAGTCTATAAGTCCCACCTGTCAGACTTTAGCAGCAACACCTGAATGTGGCAGAGTTGGGCTTCAAAACCATCTTATAAAAATCATATTTCTCTGCAGAATAAAACATGTTGTACCTGGTATTTAAATTCATTTAAATTCAGTTTTGCTTCCAGAAACAACCCATTAAATAAGAAAGTAAATGACCCCGGAGGATGAAGAGAGAGCCTGCAGCACAGACTGGATGAGGTTTAGCCTGAGGGGAGTGAGGACAGCAGTCTGACTTACAGCTTCTTCTCTGCTGGATTTGACTTTTTAAAACCTCCCGTCAGCTTCCTCTGTGCTCAGATCGGCTCAGCGCCGCTCCGGCTTTCTCCTGTAAGCAGCAAGTTAAAACCAACAGAACCAACGGACAGAAAAATGGTTTTAAATTAGATTTCTAAAAGATTTGAAGCTCTGTTTTCTAATATAATATAATCTGAGGTCCCACATGAAAACACAGTTTTGTTTTTTTAAGAGAGTTTCTGTTTCCTGGTTTGAAGTGGGCGTGGCTCAGATGTCACATGTTTCTGTGCACCAATCAGGATTTAACAACATTTGAAAACGTGGTGACGGTGAGTTGTTTGCTTGCTGCGATCAAATTTGAACAAACCACGCCCACACACGTTAGCCCGTGGTCGGAACCGGTGAACCTGGACACCGCGTCAACAGAAGTCACACAAAGCAGAATTCATAGTTTAATCAAGTTTGTAAAACCTGTAATGAAAATACACACACAACTACACAAACGATCAATAGATTAAATGACAGTAATTGTACAATAAAGTGATGAAATCCTAATGAAAGGCAGCTGATCACCCTGGCTGCTAAAACTGTTTCAGTGTGAACTGATCATTTCAACAGGAATACCTTCTCAAATCAGGCTTTGGATAAATCAGCACTTTAACAGCATAAATCTGGTATCCAGGTCTCTCAGTTTGCAGCAGATCTGTTTCTCTCAGCGTGAGTTTTGTCATGAAATGGACTCTTCCTCTGTTCGAGGTGACCGCTGCAGGGTTTGGCAGTGAAACCAGCAGTCGGTGCCAGTCATCTGCAGGGATTTTAGAAACTAAATACGCTTTGTTTTGCGTTTTTCAGGAGTGTGTGGGTGAGCTGCTGTCAGAGCTGTTAGTCTCCGTCAGATGAAGAGGAAACAGCAGCAGGAGATCCAGGACGCACAGAGGACAGGCAGCGTTTTCTAAAGACTCTGATGTTAAAGCTGAGATGATCATACAGTTTTAGTTGTTGCTGTGTGGACGCTTCAGTGTGGGCTCATGAAATAACAGATTTTTTAATACTTCACTTGTATTTCGCATGCAGCATGAAAGGATTTCTATGAAAACAGGTTGAACATCTTCTCTGCTTTACTGCCCATTTTTCTGGACCTCAAAGGAAAACATCTCAATCCTGAGAAAAGACGGGACAAACGGATTCATAAGGAGTTCAAATAACAACTAAAGAGAATCCCACTGATGTTAAAACATCAGCTACAGGTCAAATGAGCTCTATCAGCAGGAACTGTGTCTTTCAAACTGAATGATTCTCATCATTTCGCTGGTATTTAAATGTCACCAGTTCTCTTTCTGTCCTGAGGCTACTTTCACACACAAATACACTCTGAAACTATTAAAAACTATGAAACTTTCATTTGGTCAGGTCTGTTTTTCATTTTCTAAATGTGAAGGAATCTTCTCCAGGAACTGCGTCTGGATGACTGCAGCTTCCAGCTCTACTTGAGGCTGCCCAGTGCCAGCACTCCTACAGCGGTCTGAGCCAAAAATAAACAGATTCTGCTGGGATTTAATTGCAATAAACGGATCAAAAGGCTGCTGAAACAACGACATCATGATGCTGATTCGTAAAAAGTCTGAATTCATGCTTTGTCAGGTCTGTCTGCCAGACGACAAGCAAACAACTTTTAAAATGCTTGTTTTCTGAATGGAGTTTGGATCGATCAGGGCTAGTGACTTGGTTCATAGTAAAGTTCAACCGATAGCTGGAGTTTCAGGTCAGTTTTAGAAGCGTTTGTCTGCTATTAGCTGTGTTTGAAATCACCTGAACATAGATGATGCTGCTGTTGATCATATATATCAATATAAATAAAAAGTATGTACATGTTGCCTAGCAACCACGAGACGCTGTGCGCGGCTGAAAAGAGGAAAAAGCTCCAGTGTGACACATGTCATCGTTTTATTTATCACAAATATAATTTCAGGTTCAGTTCAGGTGTGTCAGGCTTCACCTGTTCATAAATGTTGTGATGCACGTTCACGCACACACACAAACACACACACACACACACACACACACACACACAGATCACAGGAGCTCTCATGAATAACGGTGACTCATGTTTTGTTCCCTGAGGGCGATCAATTTAATCTGCTCTCATGGTGGGTGGAGTGGGTGTGTGTGTGCGTGTGAGTGTGTGTGTGTGCGTGTGCGTGTGCGTGTGCGTGCGCGTGTGCGTGTGTTTGCAGGTTGGCTGCTGTTTAAGAGCAGCTCTACAGCACTGAGTCACTCTGCTGCAGGGATGTTAGACTACTGACACTACAGCTGTAAGTGTGTGTGTGCGTGTGTGTTTAAAAAAGGACATTGTTGAAGCCACAAAGCGGTTGCAGCAGCACTCTGACTTTTATCCTCTAAAAGCTTTTCTAGAAGAAGAAATCTGAGCGTGAGTTTTGGAAACCTGTTTTCCTCCCGACTCCCGAATTATTGATGAAACACGAGTTTTCCAGCTGCAGGACTTTATTTCCCTTTTTCCTGCTTCTGTTTTCTGTACTCACACTCAGACAAACACACTCCTTCGTGTCTGTTGAAGTTACATAAACTTTTTCACACATTTTCACACCATCGTCATTATTTCTTCTCCTACAGGTTTCGGCCCGTCTCCGCAGCGATTGTGTTCGTACGAAGCGGTTTCTGAATGAGGAAAATGTGAGTAAGTAAAGATTTATTTCTACAGCACAAATTCTGTGACAGCAGCCAATAATTTAGGCTAAATTCATCCCGGAGTGTCAGAGGTGAAACTCTCCGTGTTGGTGCCTTCAAAGACACTCCGACATTCAGAGGTTTCTCTGTCGGCTGCTGAACATCAACATGTTTTTTGCTGATGGAGGAGTTTCTGTGCGTGCTTGTATGTTTTCTGTCAGTCAGGTGAGAAAGTGAAATGAACACTTTGATAACACAAACTTCAGAGAGAACATGCAGACCTGCGCTGACAGCAGACCGCATGAAGCGTCTGTTTGTGTTTGATGTTTGTGCGGCTGCTGCAAACTCAACTCTTCGGCTGCTTTTAGGATGAAAAAGAAATGATTAAACTACCTGAGGACGATCAGAGGGAACGGCCGCAGTTCAGACAGGAAGATGAAACATTTTCTTGAAGCTTTTACTGACCCCGAGTACAGCTGTAATTAGCTATTAACGTTTTCCTCTCGAAGCTGTTAATAACGGGCCTGATGATTAAACATTCAAGACAACAGCTTGGTCTTTTTATTTTTAGATTTAAACTTTCTCTGGATGTTCAGGTCTCAATGTCAGCCGCTCATGTCAGCTGACGGTGGTCGGCTGGTCAAAGACAGGATGACTGTGACGCGTCGACGCCCACAAGATGGCGGCTGCAGACGCTCTGAACCTGTTTTTACTCGCCAATCAATCGACTGTTTTGCAAATTGTGCCGAAATCCTCTTAAAAATCAGCTCTGAATCATGTTTCTTGATGTATTTAGAACAGGTTGTTGGGGGCGAGGCATAATGCAGGCATTGAAATGATTAACCAATGGGACGTCAGTGAGGGACAGTCTGATTGGACGACGCTGGTTGTTGCTGTTTTCTCCACATGAGGTCATCGCTGACAGTTTGATGTAAAACAGCCACAACAGGCAGGTGTGTGTGTGTGTGTGTGTGTGTGTAAACTTGATGCATGTTTGTATGATTTCACGGGCAGACAGCGTCCCCACGGGAACAGAAACTCCCCATAGAGCTGACAAATGATGTGTATCCACATACACACACACACACACTTCCTGCTGTGTGTGTGTGTGTGAGATCTCTGTGCTTCTGTATGATAGCAAAGTTATTAAGATCAGTCAACCAAATGCTCATCCACCAACAACACACACACACACACACACACAGGGAGAATAAATGCGTCTCATTGGCTGTGTCCTCCAGAATCGAGAGGGAAAAGAAGAATGAAGATGAGACGAGGAAATCAGAGACAGAGAGGATGGATGAACTGTTTACTGTGTGTGTGTGTGTGTGTTCGTGCTTGTAGGAGTAGTACGTGCACAACAAAGGTCATGTGACCGGCGGTGGCGCCTCTCTGGAAACACAGACTCAGTTCGTTGTTCCCGTCCTGTATAAACCAGCTGCTGTGCTTCAGGAATTATCCAGTGCTTTTTATAAATGATTGCAAGCAACAGTCGTCCAGGAATTATCCCCCTCCCTGCATACACTAACACCAGCTGCAGACGAGGAGGAATTATCTCCACTGACCTGCTGAACAAAAGCCAAGCAGTTTAGTTCATGTGTGAGAGAAGAAGATGCTAAAAGATGGCGAGATCCCCGTACTGTGTTTGAAATAGTCTTGACAGGAAGTCAAATTATTTACACCTTATTGTTATTGTGCTACATGTGTGGATTAATGTTTTAGGCACCAAATCCAGCTGCGGCTCAGTGTGCCGTCTAGTGTCTCTCCGGTCGGGTTTGGAGATCTATGCGGGAAAAGTCCTCCAACCTAAACGACAGAGTAGGTTTGTTTGTCAGTGGCTCCCAAAACCACATATATCGGCGTGCCAGACCTTGGTGTCATGTTAACAATAATAAACACGCAGTTAACGTTTGGTCAGGTTTAGGAAAAGATCCCAGTTTGGGTTAAAATAAGTACGTTAGCAGTCTCCTGGGTGATCCACCCAGACCTCCTCCCCACTCGGACTTTGTCGCTCGTTATTCTTCCTCACCAGACTTCCTGCTTTGCTCCCGTCATCATTACTACGCCCACTAGAGGGCGCCGTGCATACAAACGTAAATATGGGTCGTAATAAGCAGCTGCATGTTTGGGGAGGACAGTGTCAGATTTCTGCCTCCAGCACAACAACAATGGAGGCATCTTTTTCCAGCCACAGTGCCCCCCCCTCCCCCGAGGCTCCATCCTCCAAACTCCACATACACACTGACGCACAGTGTTGCTTCTTTGTTTGGAAAAAGCCTGGAAGAGAGACGAGAGGAACAATATGGTTTGAAGGGCGGCTGCAGCAGCGACGCAGGCCTCGGTCTCTAACAGCTCATAAATGATTAATGAAATATTCCTGTTTCCGCTCCGTCTCTCTCTCTGCAGTAATGATGGTGAAGCACCACGTTGTTTCCCAGTTTAGATTAGGACCCGGCTCGGTAACAGTGGCGTGTGCAGACTGTTTGAAGGTGTGAACAGAGTGGACGCTGACTTTCGCTCAGATCTGACTGCTGTAGTTGTTTGTCTGACTGTAGCTCACACTCACACACTGCTTCCAACTGTTTCTCTTTTAAACTGAATGTGACCGAGCAAAGACACAAAGCCTCCTGCAGACGAGGTCGCGGTGTTCAGCTGTTCCCCGTTTCACACCACAGACATCATGAACGCCGCCGTTTCTTTGACTTCATCCGAGTAGTTTCCGTAGTTGGCAGGAGGGCGCTCAGACAGGCGCATGTTTCTGTCGTGGTTCAGCTTCCTCCTCATAGCTTTTTAGCTCGAAGTTAAAATAGAAATTTGTAGCAAAAATTAAAATAAAAAACTTTACATTTGATCACGTTACATTTATTTGACTCATCAAACAGCTTTAAGCTGAAACTTTAGGTCTGTGAGAGAGGAAGACGCCTGGTGTTGTATGTGTTAAGATAAATCCTGACTCTTGTGTAGCGGTGCAGCGTCTCTTCAGTCAGACAGTTTGGCTTTAGAGCTTGAGTTTCTGTCCTGTTTGTTACCTGTGTCCCCGGCGCTGACCTACCTGTATGCTAGCAGTGTAATAAGTCATCTGTCAGGACAGATAATGTTCGTGTTACCCCTCTTATATTTATTTATGTATAATGTGAGCTTGCTCCCCTTTTGCGTTCATTAACAGACGGTTATAATGTCTGTTCAGCGCTCAGGCTTCTTCGCTGGATGACGGAAAGATTTTGGTTTGTTTGTCATGAACGTTGAAGGTTTGGGTTGTCTGACCCGTTTGGTCTCACAGTTAAAAGGAATTCATTTCAAGGTTTGCTCAAGGACGTCACTTTTCTTCTTCTATGAAACTGTTCTTCTTCTTCTGTCTCTGTCTCTGTTTGTCTCGGGTCGACGGCGGGCTGACAGCACCCGGACCACATCAATGGACACAGCGACGCCGAGGCTGCTGGGAAATATGGAAATATGTGTGGCCTTTTTTGTTATGCTAACATTATTATGGAAGTCAAACTTTATTATTTTCTAGATGATATCAATTTATATACATGAAGAAAATGACGTTTATATACTATATATATACTGAACCTCTGACTTCATGTGACTATTTTGCTTTATATAAAATCTCCTTCTTCGTATAAAGTCTCTACTTGTGATGTTGTCCAGGTGTGTCCAGGTGTGTCCAGGTGTGCTTTTTTGTTAGTTTGTTGTGTTTTGATTTGTCTCTCTTCCTGGTTATGTGTATAATGTTTCTAAAGAGAAAAGAGTTTAGGGCCAATACAGAAACAACTTTGCAAACTTTTAAAATGAAAGGACAGAGCAGAGATGGAGGAGACTCTCTCTGTGTGAGGGCTTCATATCTCCAGCGAAGCTCCTCCGTAAAGGTCTCTGCTGGTCCCGCCTCCATACTAATGCCTTCCTGCCTGCAGGTGTTTCTTTCATTACTCGCGCTCCTCCGTCGAGTCACCGCTGTACTTATTATCTGTTCAGCGGTGAGAAGACAGATAGCTTCCACGCCGTCATGGCGCTGACCTTTCAGTGATGCATGGGGTCATCAGTTAGCAGATTTATGAGGCCGTCTGCTGTAAAACGTCTCGACCTATGCAAAAGATGAAACTCTGGGATTTTTGGGAAGTCGCCCAACAGGCTGATTTTGACGTCTACCTCAGAACAGTTTGTGTTATTGGGTTTATCTTCATGTTGTTTTAATCTCCCTTTCTGTTTCATTCTGTGTCCTCCGTTCTTCTTCTCTGGTCAGATTAGTTGTCGACATTGAACTGAAACTAACTCACCATTGGCTGTAAGTCATGCGTCAGAGCCTGAAGGCAACTAGACCCAAACTAACCATGAAGTAAAAATAAATGGCCCGACGTGAAAACTAGCCACACAGAAGCCAGTCATTTAAATTAACTAGCCAGGAGCCAACATAAGCTCGCCAGATACTTGAAGTAACTATTATGGGGCCAAACAGTAACTAGTCAGACACTAAACGTAAGTTAGCCAGGAGCAAAAAGCTAATCATAGCCTTTGCTAACTAACAAGGTGATGGAAGTAACAATCACGAGGTCTGTATCGTTGGTTTCATTTCTATAACCCTGACCCACGTATTCTTGCATCCACATTTTAATTTAAATGTTTTCCAATTCATTATGTTTTATTGGCAGGAAATTTAAATCACTCATAACACACACACACACACACACACACACACACACACACACACCTCTTCATCTCTCCATGCTGTGATTAAATTGCAGGTTCGAGGTTGTTGCAGGCTGTTTGCCAGATGTCAGTTTGAACAAACACAATTATCCAGCAGGATTAGTCTTCGCTCTGTCTCTGTCTGCGGTTCACTTCAGGACGAGGAGGAGGGGGCGAGCGTTTCCTCCTGCAGCTTCATCAACGTCGAGTGAACACCTGAAAATACCAAACCTGCATCTCAATCCGCCGACTCGACGCGGCTGTAGTTTCCTGAGCCGCCCAGCGATGAACGTGCTGCGGGGATGATTCTTTCAGACTGACGGTTTGACATTTGTGAGTGAGTTTGTTTGTGCAGAAAAATATGAGACGAGGAAACGTTCACAGTTTGTTAGTCGTGAAAAATAGACACAAATTACACGTATTAAAACTTGTTTAATCAGTACACAAAGAGAAATGTAAAAAAACACAGTGAGCTGGAACTAACGGGAGGAGGATGTTCTGCTAATGGACGTCCATAAACAACAAACTCGTGACGGCATGTGGAGCGAGAAAATCTATTTCCTCTCTCCGACATTACATTGAGGAATCTAGACTCAACATGTAAGATATGTGCTGAGGGGGGTTAGTGAATTATAGCGACCAGAAATATGGATTATTAGGGAATGCACCGTTTATCGATAATGTCAAAGTTACAAGATTTGGTCAAAATTGTATTTAGAAAAGCAGAAAACAGGATTTAAATCAGCATTTTCTTTTCTTTTTTTTCACCTGTTTCTGAAAGAAGACGTGTTATTGAGTTTTATTTGGAGATTTGATGAAACATGTTACGGAAGTGAAATGAACGACGTAGTCGAACATGTAGCAGCAGTGCTTTTGTTTGTGAAAGGTGATGAAGAGTCCTGCAGATTAAAAGGCTTCAGGTGTCTCTCTGCACACCTGAGCCTCGTTCTGCAGATCTGGAGAGCTGCAGCTAATCAAACGTCCTTTATGAGAGGCGGCGTGGAAACGTGGAGGTCTGCTCAGAAACCTGAATGGTGCTGATGAGTTCCCCCGGAGGAAATGATTGAAAAGAGTCTCATTCTCACCTTCATCATCATCATCATCATCATCATGTCAAAGGAGGATGTCCATCTATTCTGGAAAGATTCACGCAGAAGAGAAACTGATTTTAAAATGTATGTCTGCAGTTATCAGTCAGAGTTTAACTGCTTTATTAAAATGTGTGTTTTCTTAGCGTTTGTTGCAGAGTTAGCCGAGAAGCTGTGAGTGTGTCAGTGTGACAGCGGCTGCAGCGCGCCATGTTTTTATTTCCTCTGAGTGAACGGGACTGAACCACCTGCTGAATAATCCAAATAATCCAATAAAATACCTTCAACAGGCCGAACAGCAGCACAGAGAGCAGGGACGTTAACAGGAAGTACTGAGGGAAATTAAATTGGCTTTTATTGACCCTCTGCAACAAAAAGTAGACAATCAGTGAACTGTGAGGTTGTAACTGAGACTTCCAGGTTTCTGCACATCTAATTAAAATAATAACAAGAAAAGAAAGAAAAAGGAAAACGCATTTTAAACCTACAAGCTGAACAAGGACAAATAAATTGCTGTGATTGATTGATCTGAAGTGTTTTCGAAAATTTATTTAAAAGAAAATAGACGGACGTCTAATTTCTTTATGAGAAACAACTCCGAAATGATTAGATTATAAGAAGAAGGACAGAAGAAGTTTACATGTACTCTAACAGAGGTGACGTCAGTCCAGCTGTGTAGCCGGCTGCTGATTGGTTCAGTGTGGGAGTCGATTGATTGTTAATCATGTAGATTACGTCCACCTGAGTGAATGTTCGCTGCCTGATCTGATCTGAGCTGTCAGACTGCACTTTATGGAGAAAAACACAGATAAAAATCCAGATTAAATGAAAGTTCAGTGTTCAGATTCAGTTCTCCTCATAAAGACATAAAGACCAATGTGTCTCCGAAGAGATCAGACGTCCGTCGACTCCTTCTGTGAAATGAAAAGAGGGATGTGAGGATTGTTATTGTGTCTGAGCAGCCACAGAGGAGTTCACTGATAAAGTCTGTCTCTGTTTCATTCAGATCTGAACCGAGTCTGACGTGAACAGACTGAAGGAGAACACATGGAAAAACAGCAGCATGTAATATTGTACGCAGCTGTTCTTAAACATGTAAATGAACATTTCCATCCTCTGAGATTAGACGTTACAGATTTAACCCAGACATCTCAGGCCTTGTTCAGACTGACGACCCAAATCTGTTTTTTGGGATCCATATTGGATCCAGATTGATTTTAGAACGTCTGGACATCAAAAACAACCACATGAAATGCGATTTTTAACATTTGGAGGTGGTTTGAATTGTGATTCCAATCAGATTTCTACAGATGTGTCTCAGTCCAGACGCTCAAATCAGATTTCAAAGTGTCTTTTGCGTCACTCGCAACGCGACACACAACAACAACGTCAAATCCAGAGTGAGGGAGGAGCATCGGAGCGGCTGTAGACCGGCCTCCTCCGGTGTGACGGAGGAGTTCTGCGCCACGACTTGCAGTGCGAGATGATGGATCTCCATTTCTCACGGCTCTGCGTTGGAAAGCTTCATTACCACGGCAACCCATGCAGACAGGCTGGTGATGTCCTGACCTGATCGCTTGATAGCAGAGCGACAGTCTGTCTGCGGTCTGAACAAACCTTCTCCTCCACATCACCTGCACACACACAGGATCTGCTCCCTTTGTCTCTGTGTGATCTCATGGTTATTGACTTTCTCTCTTCCCGCCTTCACACACAAACACAAATAACACAACAAGGAAATACAGGTTTTACTGAAGTCAGTGCCAGCTGAGGGGGTGAGGAGGAGGAGGAGGAGGAGGAGGAGCATCAGGAGGTTAAATACAGTTTTCTGACAAAACAATCTTCAACCTCTGGCAGCAGCAGCCATGTTCAGATCCTCCTCTAAACTACGGGAAGCAGACACAACATGTTATTGTATGAACATTTCATTCCACATCCCTCCTCTTCTTCTTCCTCCTCCTCCTCCTCGGCGGCCCCCTGTTCTTCAGGGAAGAGGGGGTCGAGGTCACAGTGTGAAGGAAGAAGAAGAAGAGAGGAGGAAGAGAAATTCAATAAAAAAAGATACCAAAGTGATGAAGGAGGAATAAAGGAAGGGGCGTACAACAGGAAGAGGATATCTGATAGAAAACACGTTTGCCTTGATGTGCAGAGGGAGAAAATGAAAATAAAATCTAATTGAACAAAGATAAAAGAAACTCAGGTGGAAATGTAGAAACTAACATGTTGATAAATGTAAAGGAGAAAGATGGAATATGAAAAGGAAGACGGGACTCTGGTCTCCTGCAGGTCAGACGTGCTTCGTACTGTTCAGCTACATTAGAGCACAAACTGCTTCCTGTTTCAGCTCTGAAGGTGAACGGTGCACAATCGTCCACTGTGGACGTCATTCTTGTGACGGTTGTTTGACTGCAGAGTCGGTCGTGTGACTGTTAAAAATAATGTGTGCTGACAGTTTCCCACTAGATCAGTGATACTAAACTCACGGCCTTGTCTAATCCACAATGAAAATAAAATGATTCACACTGGGAGTTCTTTGTTTATAGCAATTTGTAAATGTTCAATAATGTCCCTTGGCTGTTAAAGTTGCATATTAGCCTCTTAGCGATCTGTGCAGTGACAAAAAGTTCACCTACAGCTGACCTGCGCAATGTCATTCAGCAGAAGTGGCCCCTGGGCAAAGCAAGCTGAGTGTCCCTGCAGCAGATCCATTAAATATGGTGAAGCGTCTGTTTGTTTGCCTTCTCAGACACTCAAAGTCAAATATATATGAACATGAGCTCTCTGTACTCAGCCGAAGACGTTTGTGAGGGAGAATAAAGTTCATATAACTGGGAATGAGGAGCTCCAGTATTTGAATCAAGTAGCTGCTGAAATATAAGTCGGAAGGCTGAAACTCCGACACACAAACTGATTACAGATCTTTGAGTTTTACTTATTTATAACTGTAGTTGCAAATGGTCAGAAGGTCTGAACCTAATTAGATCAATAGGGGATTAGAAAGGATTCAGATTGATCAAAATGTTAGAGGGAGAGAGAGAGAGTCCGTATGGATGTAGAGAGGAAGAAATGTCATTAAACATAAAGATCGCAAAGAGATGGAAGACACTTCTCAGATCGGAGCTTAGAAACAAATGTAGGCGACAGGAAGAAATCCAGATGTGCAAATGGAGAAAAGAAATAAGGGAAGAGGTGTGAATAAAATACAAAGATCACGGAAGTGACAAAAGAAATAAGAGAGGGAGGGAGAGAAGAGGAAATACAGACACTTGACATGGTGACATATAAGCAACAAAAAATAAAACGAGTCCACGAGAGAGAAGAAATATTGAAAGCAGCTCCTCAAAGTGCGGAGAGCCCAGTGTGGCTCCATGCAGGACTACGGCCCTCATTAAAGACCTGCAGAGATCAGCTCAGACTTCAGCCAGTTATCTCTAACCGAGGCGGGGGGGGGGCTCAGCTCAATAAAGGACGTTACAGCTGGTCTCAAGATCGTCTCTCAAAGACAAACAGAAAATGAATCAGTCACTTGACGTTTTTCTTAGAGAAAACAGACAGTCTGTCTGTCTGTCTGTCCAGAAATCAACGCCATGTTTTTCCAGTCAAATGAAAAGCTGACGGTGCAGAAAACTTAAAGTGATTTTAACATCCAGTTTTTCTCTTTAACAAGAAATTAACATAAAACATCAACCAGCCTGTTCTCCACCAAAACCAGCTGATTATAGTGCTTTACATGTCAATCACACACACACACACACATGCACACACACACACACTTTGACTGCTGCCAAACAACAGGTGGGAAATGTCAGACTGAAACAAGAGAGGAAATTAGTGCTGATGATGAGTTCAGGTTTCTGTGCGGTAATGAGCCAACAGCAATTACAGCTTTTCTGCTCTAATTAGCACTATTCATCCTCAACATGTCTCCCATCCTCCCTCCTCTGCTTCCTCGTGTCCTTCTCTGCCTCCTTAACGTCTAACATCCTTCCTTTCCTTCTTCCCTCTGTCCTCTCTGGATGGCACTGGTGCCGCAAAATCAGTCCACACATTTATTTTGTTCATCAGCTTTTCAGAGTCTCACAGTGAAGTGGAGAAAAATGAGTCACTACAGCGTGGACAGCATGAGACCAGTAGACAGCATGAGACCAGTAGACAGCATGAGACCAGCAGACCAGTAGACAGCATGAGACCAGCAGACAGAATGAGACCAGCAGACAGCATGAGACCAGCAGACAGCATGAGACCAGTAGACAGAATGATACCAGTAGACAGCATGAGACCAGCAGACAG